>JAQZBX010018968.1:0-15457 GCA_029593785.1 Cabassous unicinctus
TTCCTCCCTTGGGCTCCGCAGGCTTCACAAGGGTTTATGGTCTAAGGCAAGTGGATCCTCATCCTCAGAGCCGAGAAAGCAGGTCCCAGGCCTAGTGAAAACCACGGGGGACCCTCAGCAAGGGTAGTTCCTATACAAACCTTTATACGGGATTTGTGGTAATGGGCAACAATGCCAAGCCTCAGTCTCCTTCCAGACCACCGGACCCAGTAATTGTACTAGCTTCCCCTCCACCACCCTGCAGGTCCTTCTTCCCAGCCCAGAGCTCCTAGCTACTGCAGGACACCGCAGCTGAGCCCCAGGACCATGCTTGGGATAGGCTTCTCCTGGAAGGGTGCCTCTGAGTTTGGCCCCCACCATTTTTCAAGCCCACAGGGGGACCCTGAACTTGGGCCATATACCACCCAGGCACAAGCCTGATCCTAGATGCTGAGATTTATGGCTCACGAATGGGATTTTCTGCCAGGATCTGACTGGCAAATGAGCAAGCTTGTAACCAAGTCATGGATTCCCTCTCTTCTCCCAATTCTTCTGCTTTCTCTACCACCTCCACCAGCCAGTCAAATTTCTATGAGCCCCTGGCCTTGGGCCAAAGCCACGTGGCTAGCCTAACATTCCAGACACATCCCCCAGACCCTGCACCACTGCAGAAGAAATGCTCACCACATGCTGGCATCTCCAAAGCGAAAACTGAGACCTTTCTAGAAATAACGGGTGTTCTTTGGGTTTTCCTTGCTCTGAAATTCCAGGCAAGGCAAAAGACTAACAGAGCTGTGCCAAGGCTGGCTGCTAACCCTGCCCAGGGATGGTAAGAATGAGGGCAGCTGGATTCCCTCAGCCTGTTTGAACTCTCTGAGGGTCTGCTGAGTCACTGCTGGGGGGAATCAGCAGGAAACCTCAGAAGTCCTCCTCAAAGGCAGGGAGGCAGAGACAGGCTCAGGCTGGTGCTAGGTGATGCGGTAGATGCTGTGGGTACCAGCTGATGCTCCCATCCTTCAGCGGCTAGGCCTGATGGCTGCTAGGCTCACAGCTGCCCCCTTCTCCAGAGGCATGACCCTGGAAGAAGGGGCAGACAACACCCAGTGGCTGCCTGATTTGGGGGGTATAAAAATTGTTCCCTAAGATGGGACAGCTCTGTGGCTTTTTTTCGCCCTCTAGAGCTCCCTGTGGGGTCAGGCTGAGGCTAGGCTTTGCTGAAGCCACATCTATGCTTTGCTTTCCCCCCTACCCTGTCCTGTTTCCCTCACTTCCATAGGAAGTTCACCTGAGAGCACACCTCAAAAACCAATAGCATAAAAATCCTTGTCTCAGATTCTGCTTCTTGGGGACCCATCCTAAGACTGGCAATGTTTGGCAGTGTCCTGCTCGGACAAGCCTCTCTTCCCAGGGACTCCTTTGATTCCAGGTTGTGGGGTGCCCACTGATGCCGGATGCCCACTCAGCTACCCTACCTTGGTCCTGGTTGTGTTGGATTTTTTTTTTTTCTTCTACTTTTCCCTTCATTTCCAAGCTAAGGAAGGGGTAGACTTTCGAAGGGTTAAGAGTGGTCAGTAAAATGGGGGATAAAACCTCACGGGGAAGATCCAACGAGGCCACGAATGTGAGTGTGCATGTAACATGCTAGGTTTGTGTGAGAAACTGGGACTAATAAGGACTAACAGTTATTTAGCACCAGCTAGGAGCTGGCCACAGTTCTAAGCGTCGGTTTCAGTTTCCTGGCTGCTAAAGCAAATATCAACCAATGGGCTGGCTTAACAGCAGGAATTTACTGGCTCTCGGTTTCAGAGGCTAGAAGGCTTGCTTCCTCCTGGGTTGGTATCTCCTGGCTGACTGGCAATCTGGGTTCCTGGCTTTTCTGTCACACGGAAATGCACATAGCGGCATTTTCTCCTTTCTCCTCTGGGTTCCATTGACTTCCGTCTTCTGGATATTCCCTGTGGCATCTCTCTCTGTGGCCTTCTCTATTAGGCTTCCAATTATAGGATTAAGACCCATCCTGATTCAGCTGGGCCACACCCTCTTTGAAGTAACTTCTTCAGAAGGTCCTATATCCAATGGGTTCACGCCCACAGGAACGGATTTCGATGAAGAATTCATTTTTCTGGGGTACATAACTCCAAGCCACCACAGGACCTAAGATGTATTAATTCATTTTATCCTTACAGAAATCCCATGAAATAGATACTGTTACTCTCTCTGTTTTCCAGATGAGGAAACTGAGGCACGGAGAGGTTACCACAACTGGTAACGTAGGTGGAACTGATGCCCCAGACACTGGCCTGTGGGTGCAGCAGCACACAGGCTTCGCCCTTCATCCCACTGTCCACACCTTGCCCATCCTTGGAGGGTCGGCCCTGGCCTCCTCTTTCCAGAAGCCTCTGCCGACTTCCTCAGCTCACAGCGAGGGTGCTGCTCTCTGAGCTCCGTCTGCTATCACACTCTGAATGGCACAGTGGTAAGAGGGCCGCATCCTGCCCTAAATTGTCTCTCTAACTAGCCCAAGAGCTCCTCAGGTGAGGGAAACAAACCCGGCACTTCCCTCACTCACCAGACCACCCCAGGCCCCGCTCCTGGGCCTGGCCCAGATCAATCCCCTCATGAACAGCCACTGGTTGACTAATAACGAGGTGCTCTTTTCCTGGAGCACTGTTCAAGAGTGGGAGAAGTCTCTTCTTCTTTTTTCTTTTTTTTTTTAGGAGGTACCAGGAATTGAACCTGGGACCTTGTATATGCAAAGCAGGTGCTCAACCACTAAGCTATACCCGCTCCGCATGAGTTAAATTATACATGCTAAATGCTGCTTTATTGTTGTTTCAGGAGGTACCGGGGATTAAACTTGGGCCCTCATAAATGTGAAGCAGGTGCTCACCTGCTGAGCTACACTGGCTCCAAGAAGCCCGTTTTTCTTGAGCAGATGTGCAGCCTTGACACCCGGAGGCCAGGTCCACTGTCAGCAATGGGCACCACATGGTCCTCAGGTTGGCCTGGACCTCCCAGCTGGGCTCCCAGGCCTGTGGGGGGCACAGCAGCCACACTGTCCTGGAGCAACATCTCAGGTTATTACAAACCTGGATGTTGGACATTCCAAATTTCCTCAAGACCCAGTGCAAAGCCAAGCAAGACACTAACTCCTGGGCCACGAAAGGAGAGGCAATCCTCTGCCTTCACAGAAGGAGCCCAGGGAATGAGAATCCCCACACTAGTTCACTGACTAGTTCTGGTCTAGTCTACACTGTGGAATCTGGAAGTTCTTCCTTGTAGCTAAATTAATTCTCTCAGACTTCAGCCGAAGACTGAAGACAGCCAGCGCTACATGCCATCGTTGCTTTTGAGGCTGGGGATGTGTGAGGACCCCCTTTCACACAGGAACCATGAGGGCAGTGCCCCTAAGGTTTGCCTCCAAGTCAACAAACTGGCAGTGGCTCAGCGATTAGTGACACTCTGCTCCTGAGTCTTGCAAAGGTCCTGCTGATTGCCCTCGTCTTGGAGGCTGGTTTGTGGAGGTCCAGGGACCAGCATTCACCCAGGGTGACAGAAGTTCAGAAGGCAGAACCTACTGTGGCCAGGAGCTCCTCAGGGAACCAGTCCCGCCCCTTGGGGCTTAGGGAAAGGCAGAGGACAGGGAGAGCTAGGAGGTAACATCGCTGTATGGCTCAGGGCAAAGGGCCCCAGATTTGGTGCAGCAGATCTGGGCTCAAGCCTCAGCTTTTTTTTTTTTAAGGAGGTACCAGGGGTTGAACCCAGGACCTTGTACATGCGAAGCAGGTGCTCAACCACTCAGCCACACCTGCTCCCTAGCTCTGCCACTTTTAAACTATGACCTTGGGCAAGTTGCTTAACTTCTCTGAACGCCAACATCTTCCTCCATCAAGAGAAAACTGTATTATACACCTTAGTGCAAAGATAAATTTAAAAAGCACTTTGTGAGCTATAAATCCAACACAAATTTAAGACATCATAGTAATAGCATGTTACAAAAGACCTGAGACATTTTCCTCTAAAGTGCACAATGTAATCAGCGGCCTTAAACGTGTTCCCAAGTGGTGCAGTGGTTATTGACCCAGTTTTATGGCCAGACAGACCTGGGTTCAAATCCTGCCTCTGCCAACTCGCTCGCTGTGCAGTGTAAGCTCTCTGAACCTCACTGCCTCATCTAGACAGTGGTGACTTGAGGATTAGAGGAGATTAAACCTGGGAAGTATGTGCAATTTAAAAGTTATCTATGATTACAATGGGAGTCAGTGGAAACAGCTCCACCTTACTCCCCAACAAGTCTTCATCCTTTCATAGGACAGACTGGTCTCTGTGCTTTCCGTAAAAGGGAAACAAAAGTCCAAGAGCCTGAGAAACTCGCCGGAAGTTTTACATAGCCAAAGACCAGCAGAGATAGTCCTGGAATGGTGAGAAAAGACCCTTGAAGGACAGCTGCCCCCAAAACTGGAGGCTTCTGAATCCCCCATGGAACTTGTTAGAATGCAGATTCCTAGGCCCACTCCATCCAGAATTTCTGGCATAGTAACCAGCTTTTTCTTGGCCAAAACAAGGCCCCTCCTCAGGGCACCCCTCCCCACCAGGGTCATCCCAAGCTTACCTGGGAGGAAGGGGATGATCCTCTGCTTGGGGTCCTTCTGGCCACCTTCAATGGGGAACTTATCCAAAAGCTGCATCTGAGAAGCCAAAGAGAGGGACAGGAGTCAGGAGACTGAATCCCCACCACACGCCGCTGCTCCAGGGCCCCACGGTCATCACGGATGAGTGACGCCTCAAATCCCTCATTTCACAGACGATTAATAAACCATGTGGAGCATGAGAGAGAGGAGGCCAAATTTCTCTGTGCATCAAAGAGGGAGCCTGAACAATCTCAAGGAGGAGATGGGGGCATAAGAGGAGGTCTCTGGGGATGCCCCTGAGCAAGACTGCAGGTGGGGTTTCCAGAGGCTGCTTGGGGCCCAGTTTCTTTCATACTTTATCTGCTGGTGTGAGCCATTCGCCACTCGTCTTCCCAAACCCTCCCGGGACAGGATGGGGAAGGCCCACCTGATACTGCAGACAGACCACCCACCTTCCAGAACCACTCTGCTGAAACAGACCCACATGTTATTTTAATTGCAAAACCAAATCCATCTCATTGCCCCCAGTGCTAGGAGGCCTCCTCTTCCATTTCCTACCTTCCCACCATGAGATTGCTGCTGTTTTTCCAGAGGAAAACCCACTGGAAGGGTTTTCAGGGTTCTGGAGAAACAACTGTTTTTTCTTCTGCTATTCTGGGCTGAAATTTTGAATATACTGGAAAAACACACAGGAGACAGGATGAACAAGCCCGGGGTCCCTGTGTGTGTGGCTGATCTCCCTTCCAGGGCACGGGGCGGGCAGGAGCTGGGGTGGACAGAGCCAGGGTCTAGTCCTGCTGCCTTAGCCATGTGGCTGGACAAGGCCTGTAACCCTTCTCAGTTGGGCCTCAGATGCCCCAACAGTAAAATGAGGAGGATCAGTCACATGATATCTGAAGGCCATTCATTCATTCATTCATTCATGCATGCAAATATCTATGGAGCACCTACTAAGAGCTTGGGGCAAGGCACTAAGGATACAGCATTAAAGAAAAGACAAAGATCCTACCCTCATGGAGTTCACTTTCTAGTGGAGGGAGACAGAGAGTAAATAAATACATATGTAATATACCAGGGGGAGATAGGTGCTGCAAAGAAAAAATGAAGTAGGATAAGGTGTTGAAGCAGGACAGGGGTTGTTATTTTGTATAGGGTGGTGAGGAAGACCTTGCTAAGAATAAGATGGCAACTCAGCAGAAACCTGCAGGAGGCCAGGAAGCAAGCCATGCAGATACTGGAGGGCGGAATGTTCCAGGCAGCGGATACAGGAAGTGCAGAATCTGAAAAGGCCTGTGTGGCTGGAGTGGAGTGCACAAGGGGCAGAGGGAGAGACAAGATCCACAAGGCAAGGATGGGCCAGACCACAAGAGCCTTTGAGGCTGACTTGAGAACTCTGAGTTTATCATGACTGAGAGGGAAGTCCCTGGAAGGTTTTGTGCAGAGGCAGCAGATGACCTGATTCATGTTTTGAAAGGATGGCTTGTGCTACAGGGTGGTGAATGGGCTATAGGGCGGAATCAGTTAGGAGACCATTGATGGTGACTTGGACCAAGGTGTTAGCTTTGGAGGCGGTGAAAAGTGGTCCCATGCTAGACTTCACAAATGTGTATGGGGAAACAGATGTGGCTCAAGCAACTGGGCTCCCATCTATCATACAGGAAGTCCAGGGTTCGATTCCCGGGTCCTCCTGGGGAAGGCAAGCTGGACCCAGCGGAGAGCTGACCCACATAGAGTGCTGGCCCATGCAGGAGACCTGGCCCGTGCAGGGGAGCTGGCCCGCGCAGGGAAGCTGGCCCGCACAGAGAGCTGGTGCAGCAAGATGACACAACCAAAAGAGACACAGAGGAGAGACAATAAGAGACGCAGCAGACCAGGATGCTGAGGTGGCGCAAGAGATTGAGCAGCCTCTCTCCCACTCCGGAAGGTCCCAGGATCAATTCCTGGTGCCGCCTAAAGAGAAGACAAGCAGACACAGAAGAACACACAGAGAGCACACAGTGAGCACAAAACAATGGGGGTGGGGGCGGGGGAATAAATAAAAATAAACAAACAAAAAAAAGCAAATGTGTATGCATGTATCTGTGCATTTGCGTGTGTGTGTGTGTATATGTGTGCTTATCTCCATCCATCCATCCGCTTCCAAAACATGATTTTTAGATTCTCTCTTGTGCAATCATTACCCAATATACACAGACTATTTAGAACCCACATATGAAGGGTGAGTCATTGGTAGATTCCACTCAAAACAAGACAGAGACTGCACCATTATTAACTTTCACTTCTCCAAATACAGACTGTTATTTGACAAAAGCTGGCTCATGATTTTTCAAACCTTCATGTTCTAATTCCATCTCTCAAACATTCAGGGATTGCCTGCTAGGTGTAAATATGATCACTGGGCCATCACACAATAAATTTGCATTTAGGATTTTTTTAAAGAGTAAAATTTTAAATTTATACTATCAAAGAGCAGAAATCTTATTTGTTCCCTTCCCCATTTTCCTCACCCATATTCTGTTTTTTTTGTAAATTTTATTTGTGCATTACACAAGTAATTCATGTTCATATAGGGAAAAAAATCCTAGAAATTACAGATGCAATAGTTGGTCAAAAAGAGAGTAAAAACCACTCATAATCCCCCTCCCTCCCACAAAACATTAATATTTTGACATATATCTTTTCCAGACGTTTTTTTGTACATATAAATACAATGGGCTTGTTGTGGATTAAACTGTGTCCCCCAAAAAGATACGTTCAAGTCCTAGCCCCCGGTACCTACGGATGTGAGCTGGTTTGGACACAGGATCTCTGCAGATGCAGCAAGTTACTATGAGGTCACACTGGATTAGGAAGGGCCCTAAGTCCAGCATGAGTGGCGGCCTTTACGAAGAGGGAAACGTGGACACAGAGGCAGAGACAGGGAAAAGGCAGAGGCAGAGGCTGCAGTGATGCCACCACAAGCCAAGGGATGCTGGGGCCGCCGGAAGCTGGAGGTGGCAAGGGAGGTTCTCCTCTAGGGCCTTCAGCGGGAGCTCAGCCTTGCCTTTGATTTTGGACTTCTAGCCTCCAGGACCGCGGAAGACTAGATTTCTGTTACTTTCAGCCACCCAGTTTGTGGTAATTTGTTACGGCAGCCCCTGGAAATGAATACAGAGGCCACTGACCTTCTTACAATATATAAAGAGTATTTGTCCAGGCCCACAAATCCTTCCACATCAGCACTCAATGATGGCACAGAAGTCCAGTGTCTGGGTGGGCTCTGTCTGCTGTCAGGCTGATTCTGGTAGGAGGGGAATGGTGAGGACGGAAGGAGAGGATGTGAAGCCAGCTCTGTCTTGGCCAAGTGACAGCCACACTCCCCGTGCCATCCCTGCCAAAGGGCAGTGTGAATTCCCTCCATGGGTTCAAGCACCTCCCGGAAGGCAGGGGTCATCTGCTAGCCCCACAAAGAAGGGGGCAGATTTGAGTTTTCCCCAAATGCGGGGGAGGGCCTCCTGAGGTGTTTTCCAGCCAGCCTCTCTCCCACCTTCTTCTGTAACAGATTTTCCTTCTCCCCTATCTCTGGCTTAGTCTGAGCCCCCCGGAGGCCAAGACAAGCCTATTGGCTGAGAGTACTGGGTCAGCGGGTCCTCTCCAGAGCTGTTAGCCCTCAGCGGCCTCCTTCCCTCCAGGCCCAGCCCCCAGGTGCCACCTAATCTCACACCCCAGGTAAGGCAGCGGCAGCAGAGTCTCTGTGTCTGCCCTCCCCATCATCCCCTGTTCCAACAGCCAAGGGAAAAGGGAGCAGAGCTAACCAGCTGCAGGTGACATTCTCTCCGTCCACAGGTCATCTTTCAAAGAAAGCAAATCCTCCCAGCTCAGACTCCTGAGTAGACCAAATAAAGGTGGTCCAGCTGAGTTCACAGTGCTGGCAGTGCAGGGGCTACAACTCAGCAGAATGGTGGGGTGTGGGCCATGCATGTTATACCATCCAAATGTCACCCCACCCAGGGGACCAGGCAGGCTGCAAAGCGGGTTCTGTCACCTGGTTGGTGTCCAACTTGAAGGGCTGGTTGAGATAAAACAATCATTTGAACAATCATTGCCTCATGAATACACCCAGCCAGGCCTTCCTTGAGGAGGAACGTGGGGTGTGGGATGTGTGGGCAGTGAGGAAGGAAGGCTCCTCCTAGCAGAGAGCTCTGCTGTGGCCACCTTCTCAGGCAGGGAGCAGATTCTCCCGTCACTCCAGCAAGGGCCTGACTCAGGCTGGAAGCAGAGCAGGGCCCGTGGCCAGGGTCCTTCTTGGAGTGAAAGGCGTTCGGCTAACGGAGCCCTCTGTGACCCCATCAGAATTTCGCCTTGTGTGGGGGGCGCCAGGCTGTTTGTCTAAGGGGTGGATAGTGTGAGAGATACAGGACAGCTCGGCTCCAAGAACAGGCCAGAGCCAGAGAAAGCTGACTCCGCAGCTCTCCTTGGGCAGGGCTCAGCAGCAATAAACAGTGGGGAGAGAGAAGGGCGGGCCCCGAGCCCAGCTGGGGCACAGCTGTAACCCAACAGGCTGACTCCTTGTCCTTCCGAGAGGGTGGAGTTGCCAGCGACTTCCGCTTTGGGGTCCCATTCCTCAAATCTTAATCCTGGTGACCAGAGAAGTACTACAAGAGGCTGGTGGATTCCCCAACCAAGCCTTGACCATAAAAAGAGGCAAGGCCACCCAGCCTCTCTGAGGACCAGGGGAAACCTCAGGATTCATTTGTTCGTTCAACTTCCTGAGGGCTTAACACCTCTTACTGTGCTAGATGCTGGGGACACATCAGTAAGCACTGCAGGGACAGAGGCAGCAATGATAAGCATGGCTTTTCTTGAAGCCCTTATCCCTTATGGCCTGAAATGTACTTCCTCCATTTCCCTTCTATTTTATCAAGCATCATCTACACTGGGAAACCTTCTCTGACAATCCCAGTCTAAGGTCAAACTTCCTTTCTTTCAATTTCAATAGCACTCCTGTTGAACCCTCTATTTTGGTTTGTCACACAGTCTTTTGTGACTGACTCCTTTCAAGCTCATTTCATTGCCTAAGAGGAAGCACCCATGCTGAAAATCAGTTGGCCATAAAAGTCTGGGTTTATTCCTGGGCTATTAATATTCTATCTTTGACCTATATGCCCATCCTAATGTCTGTACCACACTGTCTTGATCACTGTAGCTTTGCGTTACATTTTGAAATAGGAAGGTGAGTCCTCCAACTTTGTTCTTCTGTTTCAAGATTGTTTTGGCTATTCAGGGCCCCTTGAATTTCCATATGAAATTTGGGATCAGCTTGTCAATTTCTACCCAGAAGCCAGCTGGGATTTTGATAGGAATGCACTGAAGCAGTAGATCAACTTGGGGAGTACTGCCATCTTAACATCATTAAGTCATCTGATCCATGCACATGGGATGTCTTTCCATTTATCTAATAACATTTTTAAAAATTTCAAGTCTGTTTTGTCTGATATTAGTCTAGGCACTCCAGCTCTCTTATTTTCTAGTGTAACATTTCAATTCCTTTAATGATTTTTTCCACCATGTTTTTTGAGTTATTTCTTTTTTATTTATTTATGTATTTATTTATTTACTTTTATCCATTTTTACACCCCTCCCCCCCATTTTTGCTGTTTTTGTGTCCATTCACTGGGCAATTCTCTGTGTCTGTTTCCTGCCCTCTCTTCTCATCCTTCTCCTCCTGTCTTCACCGGGATTCAATCCTCAGACTCTCCGATGTGGAAGACAGGCATCCTATCACCTATGCCACCTTAGTCCCTGGTTTTTCTGTGCGTCTCATCTTGGCTCTCCCTTGTGTCACTCTCCTGTTATATCATCATCTTGCTGCATGGCTCGCGGGGCCTGACGGTACACCCACACATGGGGCCTGACGGCGCACCCATGCTTGGGGTCTGGGGGGCTCACCCGCTCGCGGGGCCTGACGGCGCACCCATGCATGGGGCCTGGCAGCCTGCATGCCTTCTATATTTTTATTTTTACCAGGAGGTCCTGGGGATCAAACCCAGGTCCCTCCATATGGGAGATGGACGCCCAACCATTTGAACCACATCTGCCCTTGAGTTATTTCTTAATGGTTGCTGTAAGGTTTACAGTATACATCTTAACTTAACAGAAGAGCTATTAATATAATGTAATTTCACCACATTATTAAATAAAGGATACAAACTATATGATCATTTCCATATATGTAGATAAAATATTTGACAAAATTCAACATCCATTTGTGAATTTTTAAAAATTAGCAAACAAGAAATAGCAGTAAACTTTCTTAACCTGAAAATGTCCATATACCCAAAACAATGCCCAACGATGAAACACTGGAAAAAAAGAAGGTTGCTGCCCACTGTTACCATGTCTATCTATTATTGTACAAGTGATTTTTGACAAGGTATTGACATAAGAAAAATAAACAAGAGGCATAAAGACTGGAAAGGAAAAACCAAAACTCTCAGTATTCACAATCAATATGAAGTTAAACACAAAATCCAAGAGAACCTTTAAGAGATACACACCTTTGGAACCTGAAAGGTTCTCACACTCTTATTGAAAACAAAATAACCCTTAGAAGTTTAAGACATTAGGCTTTAAAAGAGAAAGCAAGGGGAAGCGGATGTGGCTCAGGCAATCGAGCTCCCGCCTACCACACAGGAGGTCCTGATGTGACGGGCAGGCACGGCGAGCTGATGCAACAAGATGATGCAACAAGGAGACACAAAGAGGAAAGACAATGAGAGACACAACAAAGCAGGGAGCTGAGGTGGCTCAAGCGATTGGGTGCCTCTCTCCCACGTGGGAGGTGCCAGGTTCGGTTCCTGGTGCCTCCTAAAGAGAAGACAAGCAGACAGAGAGAGCACACAGCAAACGGCACAAGAGCAGAGAGTAAGCACAAACAATAAGGGGTGTGTAGGGGGGATAAGTAAATAAAATAATAAATCTTTAAGGAAGAGAGAGAGAGAGAGAGAGAGAGAAAACAAGACCCGAAGGCTCTAGAGTATGACAACCAGCAGAGAAAGGACCTGGTTGGGGACAGAGGTCCAGGTAGGGGTAGGGCTTAGAGCGGAAGGCAGCTGGGGCAAACGAAACACTTGGCCAGCATTGGCCTCTCCCTGAGGAGTATTCATTAAAACCCCCTCCCCCTCCTTGTCACTCCAGGGGCAAAAGCAAAGAGCACCAAGCAGAGCACTAGGGTCAGGAGACTGGGCCCTCAAACCGCACCACTGGACTGAGTGGTCTTTCGTTGTCTATTCCATGGGGGAAGATGACACAGCTCCCAGGGAAGATATGACAACCCAGGGAAGGGGGCGGGGTGCCGCGTTCAGCAAACAGAAAGGGGCAGCACAGGACAAGGCTCAAGGGAGCCTCAGAAAGCTCCCAGGGCAAAGTGAGGTTGAGGAAGGGAGGGCAGGAGGGGTGCAGGGTCCCCTCAAATCTGCTCTCCTGTCAAAATCACTATAGCACTTCATCGAAACAACTCGACACCCCCAAGTATCCCAAGGCAGTAGCCAGGGAGAGAGACAGGAGGCAGAGAAGACCCGTCCGCCCTGGTATGGAGCTGCCTGCATCGGGATGCGTTTAGGTGTTGGGGCAAGAGCCTTGGGCCATGCTGAAGTCAAGCCACAAGGTGCTGGGACACACCCCAACTCGGGCACAGAGCCTAATCTAGGTTCCAAAGTCCTTACCAAGTCAAGGAGCCTTCCCTGACCACTTTCTGGAAAGCATGCAAGCCTTCACTACTCCACACCCCTTCTAATCACGCCTTTACCTATGATGTTCCAGGTACTCCATGAGCAGGATTCAGGAGTTTAAGTCATGTTCACGATCTGATCGGAAGCTGGGAGGCCCACCCGTGCACAAATGATTTACCTAGCAGTGTTAGATGAGTGTCAACCTGCTGAGAGGAGCTCAGGAAAGAACAAGAACTCTGTGGCTGGAGCAAGCAAAGCAGGCTTCTTAGAGGAGGAGACACCAGAGCTAGGCCCTGAATTAAAGGACAGCTAGAAAAAAGGGAGGAATGCAAGTACAAAGGTCAGGACTGCTTGATGAAGCAGCTAGATTGGGGTGAATTCATTTATTCCTAAATTCCACAAAATGCTGCCATTTGCCAGAGAAAGTAGTGGGACCAGAGTGGAGGCCCTGATCATTTATTCCAATGGCTTAGGGATGACCACACAGTTGGCACAAGAGCAGGATGAGGGCAGATGGCCGATGTGCCACCCTACAAGGGGAATTATACTAAAGCATAGCCTAAAGTTATCCTAAATTTGATGAGATGGAGAAAATGTCATTTCCAGAACTCCTCTTGGGGCTGTTACTGCACGTGCTTGGAGTCTCTGGGTAGGGGTTGGCAGGTGAGGTACCCCAGGTACCTGCTCAAGTAATGACAAACTCAATAAATGCTCTTCTACGGTGGCTGGGTCTGGTGATGGGTTGGTCTTCTGCTTTGCTGAGAGCCTTGCAATGAACAGCTCAGGACAACAGAAGACATTATGGGTGCCACCAGGCTCCTTCTCCACCTTCCCCTGCCACCTTTCCACAGTGGGCAACACTGATGCTGAAGACATTCTGAACACGTGTATGAAGAACACCGGTTTGCAGGGAACATTAAATCATGAGCCTATCCAGGGAGCCCACATGCCTCAATCTGGCCTTGTCTTTTCCAAGGTCACCTTTCCAGGAAGAGGCGGCTCCACAGCTATGAGCAGAAATGTAACTGGAAGCACATCCTTGCAAACAAGGGTTCCTTGACTCAGAGACTGATTCACCAAACCCTGTGCTAGGAGGGGTCCCCCCCACCTCCCAGAGCTGAGATATCAAAACCAAGGAGACCCAGGGGTTGGATGGGCACCACAGCCAATGGCGCACAGACAAGTAACGAGCAGGAACTATGCTCTCAAAAAACCAGTGAACTGATCCTCCCCTGCCTGCCTCTCAGGGCTGTTATGAGAATCCAATAGGGTAAGAATAACAATAGCAACACTGGAATAGAACAGAATAACAAATAGGAACAACAGAATAATGTAATGTGGCAAACATAAAGCAATTATTATGTGCCAGGTGCTGTGGTAAGCAATTAAAGATTAAACATGACCTTAAATCTTCAAACCCACCCACAAAGTAGGTACAATTAGTCCCGTTTTTAGAGATGAAGAGACAAGGGCACAGAGAAGTTTGGTAACTTGCCCAACAATACACAGCAAGGTAGTAACTGAGGCAGGCGTGAAGCTCAGGTCACTAGGTTCCCGAAGCTATGCATTTCCCCCTTGGAGGCAGGATAGAACAGACGGGGTCTCCCAAATGCCAATCACCCATGGACCCCCATCCCTATAGCCAGATTTCTTGTTGGAAATAATGCGAACAAGCCACTACTATGATTTACCTAATATTTTTCTAAGTTCCTTTCTAGAAAAAACATACTTTAGTCACATGCAAAGTGATAAGAGCCATGAAAGCATAAGTTTATCGGTCTTATATGTAAGTTTTCTGGCACACATTAAAACAATACAAAATTATTAAGATGTAGTGTTTACCCATCTACTACCAAAAGTCATTTTCTGAACACAGAGCAGTTCCAGCACCAGATTTTGGAAAAATGTGAATAATAATAAGTGGATCATAACTAGGCAGATCAGGATTCAAATCCATTTTCTCATCTGCTTGAAAGGGCTGGCAAGAGGAGAAAAGGAGAAAATTTGCTTGGCATAGAGCCTGGCACAGCCTAGAGGCCCCATTAGCTTTTGTTAGGACACCAGGCTGTTTCCCTAATGCCAGGGACAGTGCTTAGGAAACTACAACCCCAAAGTCAGAGAGGAGCAGCTGTGTCTTGGGAGGTGTCTTAGCCACTCAGCCTGGCTGTGCGTGTCCAGAGGCCCGAGAGCAATGGCCCAGCTGGCATGAGGTGGGCCCAGGGAGGAGGCCTCTGGTTTTTCCAGCATCTCACGGGGCATGTGGGGTCTGGCCGGGATGTGTTGTACATTAAACATGGTGGGGCTTAGGCTGATAGCCCAGCACCTGCAGGGAGAGGCACCCAGAGCAGAGAAAGCAAAGGGCGCAGGACATAGCCACCCCAGGGGGACCTCCTTAATCTGGGAAAGCTTCCATCTGACATCTGGCTACCAGCAGGCTGGCTACCCCACGCTGACCCATGCTCTTGATGCAGGAGAAAGAGCACCTATGAAGTCGAGAGAGGACCGCTCCACTTGTAGCCCATCAAAGACTTGCTGGGCAGCTGGGCAGCTGGGGAGAGCAACTGGGCCTCTCTGGGCAGCAGCGGCCTCACCTGTGAAACACTTGCCCCGCCTGCCTCCTTTGCAACACCTGCCTGGTGTTGCAAAGATCCAGGGAGAAGACACACAAGAAAGTGCTGTCAAATGCCAAACGCAATCATTCCTACTTAACCTCTGAGCCTCGATCTACTCATCTGTAAAACAGGGTGAAGCCCATTTTTTCCCCTGCTTGGAAGCTGATGTGAAGTTGAAAAGGGAAAATGTAAACATCATGCTCTTTAACACGTCAGGCACAAAGCAACCAGCAGAAGCAGTCATCCTCTAAGCACTATTATTACTCTACTTAGTGGTAGAATGCGTGAGCTCTGAAGTCAGAATTCTAGCTCTATCCTTTCTTAGCTAAGTGTCCCCAATGCCCTACTTTTCTCATCTGTAAAAGAGGGGCAAGAGAAAATAGCCCCCTCATCATGGTGTGAGGATTAAATAATACCGGCAAGACTGGCTTGCTCTATAAACGGATCACCTCTTCCAAGGTGATCTCTTCTGGTCTCCGACCTTTCCTCCAGCCCTTCCCCATCACCCCAGCCAATGGTGAAAGGC
>JAQZBX010018968.1:15557-34241 GCA_029593785.1 Cabassous unicinctus
CTTCCTAGGGCTCTCAGAGCCTGAGACATGATCTCCTACTCCTGGATTGGAGCTCTACCCAATCTGCTACCCAACACCCCGGCAGACCTGCTGGATGTAGGGAGCAGGACGGTGAGAGCTGAGCAATACAAGGGGCAGGGTTGGAGAGATCATTTAAGGCTGAGGGGAAGAATCTGAACTTTCTCCTCTGGGCAATAAGGAGCCCCTGGAAGATTCCAAGCAGAGGAGCAAAGCTGTGAAAGTGGAATTCTAGAAAGATATATCTGGTCAGTATATAGGATAGGGCAGTGGTGAAAGAGACATCTGAGGGTGGGACAGATAGCTAGTAAAATCCTGGTGCCAGCCTAGGGTGTTGGCAGTGACACTCCCATGGCAAACGAGGCCAGCCCAAGATAAGGCCGCCCACACAGGGGTGTTTCCTGGCAGGCCCCGGCTGTGGTCACTCAGTTTTCTTCTAGGGGTGCTTAAGCGTGAGTGAGAGGAAAAGACACTTCTGGGGGTCTCTAGCTATCCTCTAGCCTCACCAGAGACCTCGCCTGAGATTTCTACACCCCTCCCCCCAAATCTGCCTGACACTTTCTCTCCCATGCGGACCTCTGAGGGCCAAACTAAACAAGGGAGAGGCAGTGAAGAAGGGATGAAGAGGGGAAGAAGAACAGGCCTCAACCTTCTTTCTGGCTGAGCCACACCCCAACCCCCACCCCAGTGTTGTTTCCTCTCATCTTGATTACCCCTCCAAACGGCCCAGCTCTGTGGGCCCCAGCATGCCCTGGCTTTCAGGGGACCACACTCAGACTGAACAGACAAACAGACAGCATCTTCTTGGCAGGATGGGGCCAGGACAGACCCTTGCTGTCTTGGCCCCAGGCTGCTGTTGAAGGCAAGGAGATTCCAGAGCCGGTCTCCAGTGTGCTTCCCTGATGGGGCCTCTCGGAAAGAGAAGCCAGTAAGATGCCTTCCTAGTTCCCCTTCTCTGAGCTCAACTTTCTCCATTTCTTTTCCTCCAGTCCAAATGGGTGAAGGTACTTCCAGGCCCCCCTTCCAAACACATCTCCCAAAGTCTTTTGCAAAAGGAAAACAAAACAGTAAAACAAGTTAAGGAAGAAAGCTGGGCTTGAGAGGACAGAGGCAAGGCCTTCCGCTGTGACTCTGCCCCTCACTCCCCAAGAGCTCGCCCCTCTGCCTGCCAGTGACCCTGGAGCTGTTGAGCAGCACCAGCCTCTTCTGCCCTCCCAGGAAACAACAAAGGCCTGTCTGGGCCATTCTAGAACTCAGGAAAGGGGAGCTAAAAGCGTCCTCAAAGCAGCTGGAAACCCAGCAGTGAGGCCATGTGCTGCCAGGTGGGCCAAGCAGAAGCCAGGCAGGCCTGCCAGGAGCAATGCCTGAAGCATGTGACTTTGGGTAGGTCACCTTCCCCCACTTTCCTCTCCTGGTAGGAACCCCACAGCATAATATACCAAAACACACATGCAACCTGGTTTTGAGTTGCAGTAAGAAGAGTGCTAAGTACCTCCAGCCGCAAGCACTGCTGCTGTTTGCTCCCATCTGATGTTTTCATCTCCGGCTTCACACCCTTTGTTGGCTCTCTGCCTCCCATGGGACACGAGCCTATTCATGACCTCTGCCCTGACTGACCCCTCAGGTCACATGTCCTGCCACCCCCTGCTGTTCTACAGCTCTGTGCCTCTGTACCTTTGCATACTCTGTTCCTCTTACCTGGAATGTCCCTCCCTGTGGAACTCCTCAGTGTCACCGCCTTGAGGCCTTTGCCACAGGTTTGTTCATTTACTCCCTCCTCTTTATTGCTTCCACAGTTTGGTCACACTTCTAGAACTGCACCTACCACACTGTCTTCTATTAATTTGTTTATATATCTGTCTCCCTTCAAATGCCTGTGAGCTTCTTGAAAGCAATGTCTATATTCCCCACTGTTTATCACAATGCCTGACATACAGCTGGACACACAAATAGACCACATTTCCCAGCTTCCCTTGCTGGAAGATACAGTTATGTGGGTGAATTCTAACCAATAGAACATGTGCAGAAGTGATTTAGGCCTCCTCTAGGCACAGGCCATATAATCTCCCCGCGGTCCTCAATGCGTTTTCTTCCCTCATCTGCTGGCTGGATGTAGAGTTCCATGGAGGATGGCATTACTAGAGGGAAGAGTCCAGGTTCCTAAATGCCTGCCTGGGGCAGAGCCTTCCAGTGACCTGTTTTGAACTGTGACATGAGCCAGAAATAAACCTTTACTATGCTAAGCCACTGAGAGTTTGTTACACAGCAGTTAGCTTGTCCTGGCTAATACAAAGGAACTCAGTTAAGGTCTGCTGAGCCAAACTGAAAGAGGGAAGAGTTAACAGAGGAGGCAGAACTCTCCCAAGAGTCCTATCCCTAGGTCCAGTTAAGTCAGGAGTTATATTCCCTCCGTGACTGAACTATTCCCCAAGCCATGGCCCCACCCCCGCCCACCCCCAAACAGCTCTATCTACCAAATCACACATGGCATTAAGAATGCCAAGCTTTCCCTTGGAAGGACTGAGAAGGGGGGGACTCAGTATTTGCGAGATGACCTTTAAAAGTCACCATACGTGAATGAACCACAACCTGGGATCCTGGTTCCACAAGTTTGTAGAAAGCACACACTGAGACACAAAGTTAGATTGTAGGGAGGGGCCTTCTCCTCCCCCACAGGCATCAACGTCCCTGACATGTGACCATTCAAGCTTGTGGGAGCACCTCCGATAACGATAACAGGGAACCCACCACCTCTCTGAGGCAGCCCACGCTATTACTGGGCAGCTTCTGGGAAGTGCTGGAATCGCGTTCCTCACACATAGCCCGCGTTCCCCAGGCCAAATTCCTTTCTGCCCAGGACCCATCTGGTCACAAAGAACTATGACCAACCAGGAGAAAGGCATATTTGGACAGAGGAAGAAAGAGAAAGGAATGGAGAAGAATATTATCCAGGGACTTCAAATTTATCTAATACCTTCTGCCCACGCTACTCAAAGTGTGATCTTAGCTGTACTGTCATCACCTGGGAGCTTGGCGGAAATGTAAAATCTCAAGCCCCACTTCAGACTTTCTGAATCAGAATTTGTATTTTAACAAAACCCTGAAGAAGTTCATGTGCCCATCAAAGTCTGAGAAATCCTCACTGTTCTTTGCCACAAGGATTCCATCTAATCTTTAACAAGCATGTCCCAATGGCAGGTCTGGCCAATAAGCAAAGATGGGCACCCAGGAAGAATATTAGGAGCAAAATGGTAGGACTTGGCTTGGCAGTGGAAAAGGAAGGCAGCAAGCTTCTCCCTCCCATTTCCTTAGCCTCCATGCAAGCTCATCGTTCCTTCATTTATTCATCTAACAATTGTTTGCATTCAAGACACTGAGAAAACAGAAGTGAACGAGACAGGCAAGGTCCCTGCTCCCTGACAGCTCACATTCTCCTGGGAGGATGAGAGAGGAAACCAGGAAACAAATAGGTATATAAGATAAGTATGTATTGTGTTTGAAGACAGGCTGGAGGGTCTCTGAGCAAGTGGGAAAGGTGGCATGAAAGCTGAGGCCTGAGAGCCCAGGAGAGTCGGTGGCTTGACAATCTCGAGAAAGAGAGTTCCAGGCATAGGCAATGGCAGAGGCCCCCAGGCAGCACTGCACTTGGTGTCTGAGGAACAGAGGAAAGCACGCGAGCTGCTGTGGAGAGACACGGTGGCAGGAGATGAGTCTGGAGGGGCAGGCCGGGGCCCGGTCACACAGGGCTTGGAGTCCATTCTAAAAGGAAAGGAAGTCTTCCAGAAAGGTTACCAGCAGGGTGTGGTATGATCTGAGGTGTGTTTTCAAAGCATCACCCTGGTTGCAGTGAAGATTGGATTAGAGGGGAGGACCAGTGAGGGTGAGTGAAGGGACCCCTGAGGAGGCTGTCTGAATTTCCCAGGTGAGAAATAATGGGGGGATAGACAGGATAGAGGCAGAACAGAAGGCAAAAAAGAGGGCAGAGCTGGGCGATGTTTCGAGGCAGATCCCACAGGCCGTGCTGCCTTGCTCTTGGGTTGGATGTGGTACAGAATTGGCTGGGCTTGGGCTGGTCCCTGTGGGGTTTGAATCCCCCTGGCACCTCGGGGGCTCACAACAGCTGACCCAGCAGCCCATGCACCCTGAGCTGATCTGATGGCAGCAGGGGATGAGGCTGGGCGTCATCTGCCCTGGTGGCCTTTGTCCCTGTTCACCGGGGTCACTCATTTAACCCACCTGAGTCTTCTCCTGTGACTTCTGCTTTCTGGAGGCTCCTCAGCCAAGAGTTTCCTGGTGCTTTTTTTACACTAGGAGGAGAGTAGCAGAAGGTGCAGCCCAGATGGAAAAAGAGAAAAATCCCTGAAGCAAAAGGCAAAACTCGGCAGTTGCCCCAGGAAGCCTTGTAAAACAGCCCGTGTGGGGAGCAGAGCCACTGGGGCCAGCCTCCCGCTTCCCGGGCTCTGCCCTAGCCCGGTTTCATGGGGCTTTCCTGGGAGGGAACCAGAAAACACAACAGGGAAGCCCCCCTGCAGAGCTCAGTGTCACCCAGCCCACCCCGGTGCCTGGTTGCAGTCACTTCTCCAGGTGGAAGTTCTGCCAGTGACCCAGGTGACGGTTCCACTCGGCAGCCTTATAAACATGAGCAGTTGCCCACCGAGGACGGGGGCGGGAGAAGAAAGTGCTGGCTGCTTAACCAGAGCCGAGGCACCGGCCTGCGAGCCCGCCACCCTTTTCAGGCTCCACCGGCCCGGCTCTAGTCTTCCGCACCTCGACTCCCACCTTCTCGGCCACCTGTGCCCTGGCCACTCCCCTAGATCCACCTACAGTTCCACCTTCTCAGTAAAAGGCCCCTGGCAGCCCCAGCAGGCCCCAAGAGCCCTGAGGCTCCTGCACCGTTTTAAGCAAATGTGGCAAAATGTAAACATTGGTTAAACCTGGGAGGTGGGCCCGCTGAGGCCTGTTATTTTCTGTATGACTGAAATTTTTCGTGATGGAAAATTAACAATAGGCGTGCTGGGGAGGCCTGGTAAGAGCGCTATGGCGCTGGTGCAAGCAAGGATTTAGGAGGGCCCGGCCTCCTACGAGGACTGACTTGCTGGAGGAGATGAGATGAGATGGTGAGTGACTGAGGGCTGAAAGGAGGGGGACAGGTACGAGGAGGAGGAGAGAGGTCTAGACAAGGATCCAGGTGTGGAACATGCTGAGGTGGGGGCACGTGAGTGGCTTCCAAAGCGGAAGAGCCAGGTCAGGCTCCTCAGGCCTCCTCTTGGCAGGGAGGCAGCTTGCAGCACAGCTGCTGCTCCCCCGTCTCCACCCTGTCAGCAGCGCCCTGCACGCGCTGACTTGCCCGGAGCAGGTGCTGGACCAATGCGGTCAGGTGCTCACCCCCACCCTCGAGTTGATGGCGGAGGCCTGGTCCAGTGAAGGCTGCCCCTCGCTGAGACAAGATGCCCAAGGGACAGCGAAGCCCTGCCTCAAGTCTGCCCTGGAAGCCCGAAGTGACCCAGGTTGCCGACAGCCGGTGGGGCATTTTGGGGCCAGCTGCTCCCGTTCCTGGGCAAATGCCCACTGCTCAGCTATTTCTAGCAGGGACAGCTGGGGAGCAGGCTTGGCCCCAGGGGAGCAGCTAGCATGGGAGGGACAGGCAGGGGAACAGGTCTGAGGAGACCCTGGGAACCCGGAGAAGGGGACGGGAGCAGAGGAGACAGCCTGGGGCTCCTGCCGTCTACACGCAGGTTGACCCACAGGACCCTGAGCCCTATTCTCTGGTGGAGCCTGCGTGATGGGCTACAACCCGAGAGCACTGCCAGCCCTGTGCCGTCGGGGGTACCCCAAGCACAGCCATGGCCCAGGGAAAGGAGAAAGCAGCCACATCTCTGGGAGGAGGAAAGAGCTAGTGGCTGATCTTCGTGGGAGCCTCGCCCCCAGGATGCCAAGGCTGTCATCTGATTCTAAAATTCTATGGTGAGCCACTCCGGGAATCCCAGCTCTGTGAGAAAAGGTTAAGAGCCCATGCCCCGCTCCGAAGGGGCTTTGGCCTTCCAGCGGGCTTCCACCAGTGTCCCCGAAGCAGGCCAGGGCCAGGCCTTCCGCCCGCCCTTCTCACAGACTCCTGCTGGGGCTGAAGCATCCTGGGGGCAGTGATCCAGACAAGAGAGCCCCACAGACTGGCCAAGACAGAACCCAAGTGAGATAAAAAGCCTCCAGAAAGGCTGACATGAGAAGTGCAAGGAGACCACAGGGACAAAGAGCCATGCTCAAAATCAGGCTCAGATAGACTCCGAGACCCTCAGGGAGATACAGAGAGAGAAATAAGGTGGGAAAGGGAGAGAGAGAGAGAGAGACCACCACAGGGAGAAACACAGGGAGACTCCAAGACTCACAAGTCGAGAAAAAGAAATAAAGAGACACAGAAATTCCTCTCGCTCTCTGTCCAGCCTAAACCCTGACCCAGCCTGGGGAGGAGGTCAGGATGGCACCCACCTCCAGCAGCCAGCCTGGCCCATCAGCTCTTCAGACTTTCTGGCAGGGGAGAGAAAGGAGCCTTCTTCCTTGTGAGGTGCCAGGTCTGCCAGGCTGGCGCGGCAGTGCCTGGGCCATGTAGGGGCTGTATCACCGTGGCCGAGTGCAGTGGAGGGGTTTGATTTAGCACGTAGCTTCCAGAGCAGCAGCCGTCTGCCTCCTGCCTCCTCCACCTGTGGGGCCTTGGCATGCTACATGACCTCAGTTCTCTCATCTTGGAAAAAAAATGGGGAGAGTGATGGCTCCTCCATCACAGGGCAGGCAGAGCGCAGCGCAGGCGCACTTCCCAGAGAGGACCCGGGATGGTGCCTGGCCCATGGGAGGTGTGTGGCCTCATACTGCTCCCACCCCTGTCCCACCCCTCAGCCTTCCCTGCTTCAAGGGGAACAGGTCAAGGAGTGTCCCTGGGCTCTGTCCTTCCTTCTTGCCCTTCCGGAGCTAAAGAGAAAGTAGAGAATTGAGGGAGGCCCTTGGTCACCAAGGCTTGAGCTGGCCCGGGACTGGGACCCAGCAGAGCAGGACCGATGCCCACCTGCAGGTGCCACCAGCTGATGGGACAGGGAGAGGGAGCCCTGCTCTGAACTGCCTACTAGGCCCAAGGGGGGCTCTCCTCATCTCCAGACACCCAGTTCTCAAGTCCAGCTTCTCATTGGAATTACCTAGAAAGTCTGTTCAAACTCCTCTGGACAGGGTCTCTTTCCAGTCAGATTCAGAAGATGGAACCCAGGTCAAAGTGAGGCCAAAGGCTCTGCTCCCAGAAACATGCACTTCTGTGACTGTGTCCTTTTTGAGGTGACCAGATTGGAATTACCCGGTGCTCGAGGTGGAGTGTCGTAAACAGGCCCTGGGCCTGCCTTGCACCTGTCTTGCCCCCTTTCTCTCAAGTCTCCCCCCATTTCTTGGCCGTGGTCTCTCCCGCTGTTCTGCATCTATGTCCCCCACCCCCCACACTGCTGGATGGAGGAGGAGCAGTTCTGGAGTCTCTGGGGGCTCATGCAGAAAGGTTTCCCTCTACCCTCATATGGGGATTCCTATTCCAAAGATTCCAAGACAAAGAGTGGAGCCCTGGAAATCTAGAGACAAAAACAACCCCATTCCTTGGGCAGCAGGACAGTCGGGTCTTCACCAGAGATGCCCTCGGGAGGCACAGGCGGGCACTGTCTGCGTGGGAAGAATGGCCGCTTGTCAGGCACAGAACCACCCTCTCAGTCTGCATCCCAACTCCAGCTCCTGCAAGGCTGCTTCCTGTTTGAGTGTGTGTGTGTGTGTGTGTTAAAGGTTTATTATTCAACATATCTGAATATGGTCCATTTAGCCCCAGGGACACCCCCCATGCTCCCACTCCTAGCCTCCTCCTCAGCCTCAGCCGGCAGGAGCTCAGCTTCCAGCATGGCTGAACCGGCCGCTTTGTTTGTGCCGGCACCAGGTAAACGCTCCCTAATTAGCAGAGGGAGCCAGAAGCTAGCAGCGTTGAGGGCCTGCCTCCTGGCCAGCCCCAAGGCAATAACTTACTGCAGCCTGGAGGTGTGCACAGCCCTTTGTGGCTGGCCAGTGTTCACTCATTCCACGCTGGGCAGGAGTACAGCTCCCGGCCTCCTCCAGAGGGGCCAGAGATAACGCAAACAGCCCTCACGACAATAGCGTTCCCTGGCTGCTCCAGGCTCGGAGGTCGAGGGCCCATGTGCCTATCTCCTGGAAAGCCCACCGAGGCTCTTTGAGGCAGGTTCTGCAGTCAGAGCCATTTTGCCGATGAGCCGGCTAGGATTCCCAAGGGTAGGGGACTGCCCAGGGCCACACAGCTGGTAAGAGGTGGGGCCACAGCGCAAACCCGGCTATGTCTGCTTGCTGACAAGGCCTGAGCTTTCCACCCGCGAGACACTGCCCCACTTGTAAAGCTGGGAATTTGGCACAAGGAATACCATGGACCCTTGTAGAAAGCCTGACATCACCTACTGAGGAGGTCTCCAGGGAATCTAAAATCTCCTCTTTTCCTTGTCTCTGGCTAAGTTGAGGATATCAAGGAAACAATTCCAATTCTCTGACAACTTCTACGATGGCCTCATCTGGACAACAAGCATCCCTGCTGCAGGGATTTTAGCCCCTAAAACCATCTGGGGGCTGAGGTCCAGCTGATGAGGGAGCTCATTGCAGCCAGCCTCTCTTGGCCACCCTGCTGGTGGCAGGTCACCTCCGGGAGAGACGCACAAACTCTGTCTTCCTTCAAACAAGACCACAGCTCACCCTGTCTCACACGCCTAGTTCTGTAAGAGTCAAAAGCAAAACCAGCTACTACCATTGTCAGCAGAGGGGTGGGAGGACAAAGATTCTGAGCTTCCAGGCCCCAGATTGGGATGCTCTCTCAAGAAGATGAGTGGGATGCCCATGGCACAGAGGCCTGCTGGGGTGGGCTAGGCAGGGGCTACACCCATTCTGTGTGTTCTGCCCTGCCCTGTTTCCCTGCCAGCTGAAGGCTCTGGCTCAGGCCAAGGCTGCCGGCCTGGCTCCCCCACCCAGAACAACCCTGACTTTTCCCTTCCCGGTCCCCAGCACCTAGCACCGTGCCAGGTATGCACACACACACACACACACACACACACATACACGCACAGACACCACTCACCTGGCTGCCACCAAAGAGCTTCCTTCCCTTCATCCTCCAAGATGGAGGGGGACACTGTCACCCCACACAATTTCTAGCCAACTTTCTCGCTAGTTATCCAAAGAGCAGATGGGAGCCTGGTGGGTGCAGAGCGGAGTTTTCTAGGTTGGGCCTTTGGGTCTGGGATCAGAGAAGGAGGGAAGTGACAGAGGCAGAAACTGCACTCTAGGACCTCCCTGACGTGACACCCAAACACACCCTGACATGACACCCTACACCAGGAAAACAAGGTGTACAGCAACGAGCAGTCATGCAAGTGGGTGTGACCTGACTCAGACGCTGCCCCTGGCAGAGGCAGGGAGGGAGAGTGGTGGGCAGGAGGTGTGGGCTGAGCTCCAGGAAGCAGCCTGACCCAGTGAAGCAGCTGCCACCCCACCTAGCTGGGGCTGGAGAGGAGGCCTCTGCTCTCCGCACAGGCGATCCCTCCTGCATCTCGCTCATGCAACAGGAGCTTCCTGCTCTCCCCAGCTAAAAACAGAACCAGCACTTCTGGGTGGGAGGCTAGAATTCCAGAGGAGACCTAGAGCACCTGAGCTCTAGTCCTGCTGTTTACACTCATTGGTTGTGTAATTTTGGACAAGTCACTGCCCCTCCTGGGCCTCATTTCCTCATCTGTCAAATAAAGGAATCAGACTAGATCAGAGGATGGCCAATCAGTTTCACCTCAAGATGCCATCACCAACTGATTGGTAGTAACTGCCTGAAAACACTTGTTTTTGTGTTTCAGAGCAATTAACAATGTCTGCCATGGGCATGGAATTGGAGAGAGTGCCATGATCAATGAATGATGTCTGTTGTGGGCATGAGATTGGAAAGTGGCAGCATGAGTGCTGGATACTTAGTCCTGGTAAATGATCTCTAGGGGCCTTGTGGTTGTAAAACTACTATTCCGCCCTGGATTCCCCAGTGGACATGGTCCATGATGGTCGGCAAGCACGCATCTCCCATAGTGTGATATTTGCACACAGCTGGTTTCTCCCCTTAAAGAAACATTCTCATCAGCCCTGCAGGACAGTCACTGGGAGAGCAGCCAACCCACAAGCCCCACAGGGCCCACCCTCACAAGCCTTCACCCAGAAGGCAATAAGCAGTGCCAATGTCTAACACTCAGAGGACTTTCTAGCTTCTCTTGGAGTTTTCCCCAACGTCTACAAAGGAGCATCCCTAGTGCATGAAAATCCCACACTGGCTCCAGGAGAGGCTGAGGGACCAGCAGAGGGCTGTGGGAAGAAGGAGATGGCCTCCTCAAACCAGGTCTGATGTGACAGGGCCTTATGTCTGTTTGGGGACAGGATGTCACTAAACTCCCCAGGCCAGAGAGGCAGGTGCCTCTCTGATCTATCGGCCATGCCCAACGCACACAGGTACCAAAAACATGCTTACAGACCAGGTACTTCGTCTGTTAGGAAAAGCCTAGTTAGCCAGGCAAACCTGCTGCATGGCGTGTATCCCACAGCCCTGTGGCTGCTTCGGACAAGTCCTCTCCTCCCTTAGCATCCAGAGGCCCAGCTGGTGCCAAGTCCGCCTCACTGCAGGTCCCGACGGGGGAGGCTCTCTGGGTGGTGCTCACTCCTCTGGGTCTTATTTCCCTTTCCTCACAGAGGTGCAGGGGCCCTCGCTAAGATTCGACGTCCCTGCAGCCGCCGCCCCTCCTCCAGCCGCCTACTTCCATCTGTCCAGAGCCAGGTCCAGACCTCCAAGGCCCAGGCACACAAGTTTCTTCCTAAAGCCACGGGGCTGGGGAAACTGCACACTTGCAAACTCCATCTGCCTGGAGTAGAAACAAATAAACCCAGTTTTCCCAGTGCCCACCAAGTTCCCACCGCAAGCTTGCTTCCCTGTACCGTTTCTCCTTGACTTTCCCCTCCCCAGCACTCCCTGAAGAATGGACACTCCACAGCCCCCCTCACCAAAATACTCTGGGCAGGACCTGCCAAAGGAAATCGTGGGAGACACCAGGAGGAAGCTGGAGTTCAGCCTCAGGCTATAGAGGCAAGAGGAGGGGAAAAGATGAAAGGGTGCTGGAGCAGGAGCCAGCTTCCAGGGGGAGGCGAGGGGAAATCCTCACAGAGCTCCTCTGGAATCTGTTTCTGAAAGATACCTCTTTCTAGGAGCAAGGAAAAGAAGCTGACTAGTAATTACTTCAACAAACAGCGTTTTCCAAACTGTGTTGCAGGGATGAAGGCAGGCTGTTAATTAAAGCTTGGAGGTGGAAAGCTTTGCTGCTGATCCGGGGAAACCCTTACCATCATCTGCCTCTCCTGCCTGGAGGCAGACGGTGCTATCTGGTGGAAACGAAGCTTCCAGGCACAGGAAGAAAGAAATCTCTGCCTCCGGCTGCTTTCTCTTGGAGTTAAGATTCTTAGAGCCTAATTGCTGAGGTGTCAGTTTCCCTGTCTGGATCCTCAGTGCCCATCACTATTCTCAGGGCTTTCCGTGGATTGCCTCCTTTCATTCTTACAACGACCCTGTGAGGCAGGTATTTTTATTATTTCCATTACACAGATGAGAAAACTGAGACAGAGAGAGGTTAAATAAGTCACCAAAGGTTGTACAGTCAGTCAGTGCTGGAGCTGGGGGTCTAGGAACCCAAGCACCCTGGTGCTGCAGTAAAAACCCTGGACCGTCGTGCTCCACAACCACACGGCTCTTACTGTGGCTTTGTCATGACAAGAGAACAACACAGACGCCCCCCCCCCAGTGCGTCTTGCCCCAATTCATAGTTCAAGTGTTTTAAGCAATATTTGAATAAAAATTCCAGTTTGACAGATAATTTGGACAGATCCCTGGGGTGTGTTGTAATGGGATCTATCTAACCAGTCATGTTCCACAGGAATGATCTAGAACGATGGTCCAGGAAATCTGAGGTAATGTGATTTTAATAACTATTTTCACTTTCTCTAATTAGATATTCATTGTTATTTTTAATCTCTGTGTTTTCTGTCCCATTATAGTGTAATGACCATGAGAGGCACATTTTATTTTAGACTTCCCACTTCGCCCACCTCCCCTTTTAGGTGTGTTTTTAATTATTACTTTTTATTTTGGAAATAATACATGGCTACTTTCTCCTTTTTCAAAAAAGTAAAATATTACAGATAAGGTTAAGGTTTCCCTTTGACCAAGCCCCTGCCCCCATCTGATGTCCCTAACCCTGCTCCAGAGATAACTCTATTATGAGTGCATCCTTCTAGATTTTTTAAAAAAATATTTACATATATAAGCTGTATATGTACCTGCAACAAACATATCTTATTGTTGCTCTTTTTGTATAATTGCCATCATATTGTAAATATTGTTTTGAAGCTTGCATTGTTCATTCATTAACGTTTCTTGGAGACCCATCCATGGATTTATATTTAGTTCAACCATTTGCTTTAACTGTTATACCAAGTGGTACGGAAACACGACAGTTTACTTAGCAATCCTCTCTGGATGGTCATTTCAGTTGTTCCCATTTCACCTTGGCAAACCATCTGGGGCTCTCTGTGCCTTCCTGGGACTGGCGACTGACCTCGGGCAGGACCAGAGCTCTCCCGTGTCCAGGGGGCGGGAGCAATCACCACCACCTGCTGCCACACGGTGCAGAGGGCACCAAAGCTCTCTGGAATCCTAGGTACAAAATCATTCTTAGAACTTAGCAAGCTAATTCCCCAGGCTTTGCCCCCCTTGCCTATCTCTAACAATACAGCGCTTCTCTCCCTGATTAAAACAGAGTGCCTGCAGGAGAGGCACTTCCTCTCTCTTCTCCTCTCTGGTTGATCGCTCGCACATATCATGATCACTCCAGTTTGACCTCAGCTGATGCCTGCTCAGGACATCAAACCCAACCAAAGTTCACATAAATTTAATGAATAGGAAAACTGACAGTTTTTCACCTGCAAACTGAAGGGCTTGGAATAGGAACTCTTCTATTCTAAAAATGCAATGAGCCTATAAATCCCCTTAAAACACACCATAACACACTCCTTCCCCCACTACACATCTATTCCAAAGTCAGACATTAATAATTCAGGGATTACGGTTTTGTTCTCCCATCACCAGCCTGCTGTTTGTGAGCTGGAAAGCGAGTATGACCCTGGGGTGGAGGTACGTAGGTGGGGAGTCTGAAGAGATGAATAAGGAAGAAAGATGAAAGCTCTTCAGAAGAGGTTAAGTCCTTTGGAGCAAATGAGCAAACCTAAACAGCCCTCTTGGCTCTACCTTGAAGTGGTACGGGGGAAGCCGGAGGGCCTCTCCTGTTTCTGATCAAATATTGGCCCTGCGCACGACTAAGAGGCCAGCAGCACCGTGGAGCCACCGTCTGCAGAGCAGTTACTGTAGCACAGTGCCTTGTCGGTCAGGTTGTGAAGCAACCCCATGGAGTCAGGCCTTCAGAGAGCCTTCAGGTCCCTCCTTGGTGGGAGCCAGGCTGTGGTGGAGACACTTAACAGTGAAGGAGCCGGGCGAGGAAATTTGCAGAGGTGGGAAATGTGGTCCAGCCTCCAATAAGAAGGTAACTGAAGGTTCTCTGTAGCCCCTGCCCTCATCCTCCTCGCCCTAACTGCACCCCCAAGGAACCCGACCCCTTTATAGGCCAAGGAAAGATAGGGCTGAGTGGTGGGTTATTTTGGGGAGAAACCAATTTCTACTTGGAGACCAAGGGACTCCCCTCTTCCTGGTTCCCAACATGAAATGTGAAATGGCCGTAGGAGCCCTCTCTGGAAACTGACCATGTTTCCAGCAGGGGTGTTTGGAATCCCTATTGACTTGAAATGCTCTAGCAATAGGGCAAATCATGGAACATAGTCTCCCTCTTCCTGCTGGTACCCAGATGACTGTGAAAGGCAACTGGGAGGGCGTAAGGAGGACTGGGAGGGTGGCAGGGCATTCTGGGGTGGGCACAGAGCTGGATCAAGCCTCTGGTGTGTCCCAGCCCCAGACTGTCTAAAGCAGTGCTGTCCAATAGACCTTCCTGTGATGATGGCACTGTTTTACATCGGCGCTGCCCAATATGTAGCTATTTGTCACTGTGGCTATTGAGCACTTACAATGTGACTAGCGCAACTGAGGAACTGAAGTTTTCATTGAAGTTAATTTAAATTTAAACAGCCACATATGGCTAGTGATTACCCTATTAGACAGCACAGGTCTAAAGCCTCCACACCCAGCATATCCCCACGGGCAGGAAAAAGGGCTGGGCTCCATACCGGAGGAGGAAGAACTACCAGGTTGAAGGTTCATGGTAGAAGATTTGGGGAGAGAAGAAAGTCTGGGTCACCTAATCCTGGTGACCTAAAGCCATCCATGGCTGTAAAGGACTGACAGCTGATTAGAATTGTATATGTGCATTCAAGCATTTGTCTTAGGAGAGGGTCCTTTGCTTTAATTAGAATCACAAAAGAATTCCTGATCTCAAAAGTAAAACTTACTTACTTCTTTGGGGAAGTCTGCCCCAATCCCAGAGAATAAGTTACCCCAATAATGTCTTATGATACTTTTCTTTGCAGCACTTAGAAGAGTATAAAATATTGTGTTTGCTCTTTTTTTTTTACTAAAATCCATCTCCCTCATTAAGCTCTAAGCTCCATAGAAGCAGGAACCAGATTTGCTTTTGGCCCACCAATGTATTCCCAGAGTTTGACACACTACTTGAGGCACTTAATACTGGAATGATTGAAGACCCTGTTAAGTACAATAAAAATGAACATCACTAATAGTCATCCAGGTTTAGTTCTATAAAATGGGTTCATACAGATGCTATGCTTGGCTCAAAGGCTGAACTTCAAAGAACCACCTCAACCCCTTCCCAACCTACAGAGTGATGACCCACATGGACAAGCGGGGCCATGTGCACGGCCTCTCCAAGACCAGGGCCACTCTATGCTTGTGTATCGCCTCTTGACATACAGGAAGTGAGCCCTCCAGGCAAGAGAGAGGTGGAGGAGCTGCATTCCTTTCTTGTGAGACTCTGTCACTAGGGAGGGGGTGGGGGACAAGAGCAGAAGGGGAGGGAGAGTTCTGATTTGGGAGTTTCCGCTGGCTTTTGGACCCCCTCTGGCTCATCAATGGGTCCTTTCAGGGTTCCCTCTCCCCAACTGAGTTATCATTTCCTGTCCAGTACACTACACCCATTGATGGGGTATCAGCAAATCCCACCAGTTTATGCTGGAAGAACCCGAGGAGACTGGAGAGGAATTGAAGGGGGAAGAAGAAGGCAGTAGGGTAAGGAGTGGCTTTCAACCCCACATTGTTGGATTAGGAGAGGATTTTTAGTACAGGAAGCTGGCTCACCTTTGGCTCTTCCCACAGGAAGAATACGGGCAATGGTATGAAATCAGGTACTGGGGGCAAACATACAGGCCTCGTCTCTCTGAGATGACTCACCACCAAAGGCCCAGCACTGGGTGTGAGAGGCCAGGCACAGGTGTCTCTTCTTTGCATTTTTATTGGCCTAAACCAGGCTCACAGCCCTGAAGAAGAACTAGAACATCTTGGCTTTCTCTTCCTGCTATCGCAAAGGATGCTGCCCAACTCTGGTACCTGCCTCTGATACACAGGGGTGTGCTACCTAATGGCCATGCCTGTGCCACATGACCCTCTATCCCTGGCCATACTGACTGGTCCAGAGAAGGCATCTGACCCAAGTCAGGCCGATCAATTTGGAAGAGGAAGAGGGTCAGGTTCTCTGCTGCTGGGACTCACAAACATGAAATCCAGGGGCTTTTTACAGCCAAGTTCCTCAAGGTGCACAGGAAAGGATGTGATGTGACAGAATCCGAGGACAGTGCCAAGAGGGAAGCAGGGACAAAAAGGAGAGCAACCTCTGCTTTTGGATGTTCCTAAGGCCCCCTGGACACTGCCTCACTGTCCTTTACACTATTTGGTTGGTTGCACAAGGTTCACCAGCATATCCTTCCAACCAAGTCCCTTTTTTGCCTGAGCCAGGATAAGAGGAAGCTGTCGCATATAACCAAAGGAGTCCTAACTGAAGTCGTTGACATCCCGGGAGGTGTCTGCAATGGTGGCTGTGGGATCCAAACTGCCAACCCCTGTGTAAACACAACTACGTATGTGAGAGACATGCACATGCTCCATCGGGGAAGCGAGGGCCTTATTTGATTAGACAGACACAGTGGCATGCCCAGTTTGTGTCTGTAGCCCACAAAATTGCTTATTTTCTGTTTCGGTTTCCTCCGTGTGTTTGCTTTTCTTTGCCTGCAATGATGTGGTGGCTTGTGCCTCACCCTGGATGTTTATAGACCCGTCTGCTCATGCACACAGCACCCACGGCCATCCACCCCACACCGCCTCCACCATCATTTCCTACCCCCTAGGCAAAGAAGTGACAAAGCAAGACTGTTAAGATCATCTGAGGAAGCCAACAAAGCCTGAAGTGTCTGCTGCAATATCCAGGACTGAGACGAGACCAGCTCCACCATCAAGCTTCCCTCATCTGCCCCTCTGCTCCAACCTCCCTCTGACCCTCGGGCTGCGGCGGGATGCTCTCCTCATCAGTGAGGAGATGAGAGAGGCCAGCCCGTCAAAGACTCGGGGCACACGGGTAGAACCGTGCACCACCTGAGCTCAGACCAACTTACCTGCAGGTCAAAGAACTTGCTGTACCTCCGGTAGATGGTCTGGGAGGTGGAGTCGGACCAGGTCACATTGATGATGTATACCTGTGGGAAAAGGGAAAAGCAGATGAGCAGGAGACCACAGCTGGGCATCAAGCTGTGCCTGGCATTTCATATGACTGCGGCTGCTCCATGGCCAAGATGATTTTTTTTTTCATCTCTGTCCCTAGGGCAGTTCAGGAACCATGTCAGGGGGAGGGGGAGTACACATATATGTGTAAACAAACATAATGTAAATAAATGCATAAATACATGTATACACATATATGTACACATCCACACATATTTATCTAGAGGGGTATTCAATAAAATGCTATCCTCAGGATGATTATCTTAGGAGGGTAGGCTTACAAGTGGTTTTAATTTCCTTCTTTTTGTTTATATGCATTTTATACAATGAACATACTTTACCGGGCCATTAACATTTTTTAAAGAAAGCTAATCTCCACTAGATGAGCGGTTCTCAAACTTTAGAGGGAAAAACATTCCACTGGGGGGCCTTCCAAAAATGCAGGTGCCTGGGCCCCACCCTCAGAAATTCTGTGTAAGCAGACCTGGGTCTGGGGGGCTCGGGTATCTACATTTTTAACAAACACTCCAGGTTATTTTGCTGCAGTTGAGTCTCAGAAACCACTCTGAAAAACCCTCCAGGGGTCCACAAAGATTTCAGACGTGTGTGATTCATTCTCAGTGCCCTGAGTCTTATTAGCTCAGTGCCTGGCCTGGAGCAGGAGCTCCGGAAACATTTTGCTATACGGAAGGACCATCTCTCTGGATGAGAGGTGGACCAGCAGGGAAGATGTTAGTTAGCACACGGGCCATTTGCAAGTTGTCTTCTCTTTGGGGTCCTCATGAAGACATTCCGGGCCCATTTTCACCCCAGTTCCCAATGCTTGCTCAGGGTCCCTAGGGCCTCTGCCCTGGGGACAGGCAGGACCTCTCAATGGAGAAAGGGAGAATCAGCCCCCTGCCCACACACTCTGGCTTACTGCTCCCACTCTTTCTGTCCCTTTTACCTGAACCCATGCCAAAGACACACCCTCCGGGGAGAGGCATCAATTAGAGGGACAGGACCCCTCACCCAACTTCACGGCAATTGTGGGGAATCCCCGCTCGGGTGCCTGTTGTGATGTCTCCAGCTACGTGGTGAGTGCCACAGGCCCACAGCGGTGACCCATGCCAGCACTGTGGAAGAGCTTGGTAAAAATTCAGATTCCTGGTCCAACCCAGGGGTTCTCATTCAGTAGGTCCGGGGGGCTCCACAGTGAGGAGAACAAAATGGCCAAAGAAGCCACAGTAAGAAGGAAGGAACATTCACAAAGAGGAATAGCATCCAGACACGTTGGTGTCCAACTGGCTGACTTCACCAAGAGGACTGAGCAGGGTTTTTGTTTTGTTTTGTTTTGTTTTTAGGAGGTACAGGGGATTGAACCCAGGACCTCGTGCATGGGAAGCCGGCACCCAGCCACTCAGCTACGTCCGCTGGCCGGGACAGGGTTTTGAACGCAGGGTGGTGAGGGTTTGTGTTTGACTCCTCAGTTAACAAACAAGGAAATGATCCCTGAATCCAATCCCTTCTCCCCTCCTATCTCTAGGTCTCAGAGCTCCTTGTCTAACTCTACGTTTGTTCTGAAATGCAATCAAGAGCCAAAAAGTCAAGAAAATAGGACTGAGTCCTGCCGCCCAGAGATGGGATATTTGTGATAAAGAAAAACATAAAAGTCAAAGGTTATCCCCATCGTTGCAAGGCCCAAATGATCTGTTGACCAGTATTACAACAAGTCAATAGAGATTCGCTTGCTTTTATATCCTACATTAACATAAATCTCATTTAATAAATTGCAGAAACCATTTAGTTAATGGTCACTA
>JAQZBX010018969.1:0-34148 GCA_029593785.1 Cabassous unicinctus
AAAAAAAAAAACACCTTCATTCCTAGAAAAAAAAAAGATAAGTTGAACCAAGAATTTATGTTCATCAAAAGACACCATTAAGTGAGTGAAAAGGTGAAAAGGCAAAACATTGAGCCAGAGATAATGACTTAAATGCATATATCTGGCCAAGGACTCATATCCAGAAAAGACAAAGAACTTCAAGGAAACAATAAAAAAGATACAGAGAATTTCATAGAAAAAATGGGCAATGGACTTGAACAGGCACTTCATAAAAGAGGATATCCATGTGGCTTATAAATATGTAGAAAAGGCTCAAATTTATTTATCAGGCCAACCCAAGTTAAAAGTATAATGTGATATTATTCCATACACATCAGAATGGCTCAGATGGAAAAGACATTATACTAAGGGTTGACAGGGATGTGAGGCAGTAGGAAACTTGCATACACCACTGGTGTGAATATAAAGACCAGCCATTTGGAGAACTGTTTAGCAGGATCTAGTAAAACTAAACATGTCCTAGCAATTCCACTCCTACTTATATGCCCAAGAGAAACACACAGATATTTATTCATGATAGCCAAAAATGGGGGAAAAACCCAAATGTGCATCTATAGTGGAATGTTTAAAATAAAGTATGATATATTCATATAATTTATGATAAATTCATAAGGTAATGAAAACAAACAAACAATTGCTACATGGAATGATATAGATGCATCTCACAAGCAATGATATACAAAAGAAGTTGGACACAAAGCCATACATAATATGTGATTCCAATCATAGAAAGTTCAAAAGAGGCAAAACTAATCTGTAGCACTAGAAGTCAATCCAGTACCCTGGGGTAGGCATTTGGGAGAGCAGGGCCCTGCAGCATGCTCTTGGGGTTCTGGCCATGCCTTCTCTTGGTCTGGGTGTGGATTGCACAGGTGAGTTCACTTTGTGAAAATTTATTGAACTTATTAGATGTCAATAAAAAGATGAAAAATCTACAGAAAAACAAAGAAAAGGATAAAATCCATGGAAACAAAGGAAAGGAAGCACCCCCAAGAAATGAAGTAAAGAAAAACGTCCAGTGGTCTTGGGAGGAAACCCAAGGACCTTCTGCATTTCTCCTGCAGACATCTTTATCTACAACCTCACATACTGACCCATTCCCTCTGAGGTCTGAGCAGATGGAAAGGCTTAAGCTCATCTTCAGCCCTAAAAGATTTTAAAGTCCATATGTTCTTAAAGTAACACTCAACATTGTTATCGGATGCCCGCACGCTCTGTATGCTCAAACCTCCTTTCATGTTTTCTAACTGAGACATGACCTTGGTTTTGTCTCCCTCTGGCAGGAGATGTTTTAAATTGCTTGGACACAAAATAGAATGTTCTACCATCAGAGTCGTTAAAGCTGTATTTGGAATGAACCAAAGAAGCTGATTCCCTACTCCACACCTAGTTCCTCTCCAATGCTGCATCTTTGTGGCATAATTTTGTCTCTTTGTTGGTTTATGAGAAGCACCAGATTCAAAGGACCCTGAATCAACCTCCTGGATACCTAGGTTCACTCCAGGCAGAATTCCAAAAGCCACTTATTTGCTGCCTCAGTGAACATTTACTGAATGCCTCATGTACTGGCATTTACTGGCACATAGCTGAGGAAAGAGACGTGGGTGGGTGCCATGCAATACATCTGCTACAGAGCAAGAATTTGAAGGCAAAGCTCTTGCCCTCCTATGCAGCATTGTTCCCAGCCTCCCCACACTTCTTCCCCGACATAACTCTGAAACATGGGGTGTAATTGTAAGCTGCTTAAAACTGTCAACACAAAGGAGGGTTCAGGGAAAGCATCCTTGTCTAGCTGCCAAGAAGATAAAGATTTGACACAGGCAAGAGCCAAACGATAGAGTAAGGGACATATTTCCCCTTTACAATAGGGAGAAGGTAAAATAGGAGTAATTTTCTCCACCATCATCCACTTCCCAAATGGAGAACAGCTCCCCATTCTTGGCACCAGGAGAAAATCAAAGAGGCACTAGACCCTTTCAAAGTAAAGGTAACTAGAAAAGCCATAGGAGGAACTTTACATCACACAAAACTCTCTCTATAATGCACTTGAAAAGTAATCATCTCATTATTGAACAAATTTTGTTTCACAAGGATTCTCTATTCACTTAAGACAAAATGTCCTTTGAATTTTGCCCTTGGAAGAAGCATATTACAAGTTTAATCCCTCTTTACTTTGATTCTTCTTAAAAGATTTTAAAACCGTAAACATCCACGCCCAAGCCTTTTCTTGTCAAAATTAAATCTTTAACCCCTACGATTACATTCAATTTTCTATCCCATTATACATTTTTAAAAGATCATTTAAATAGCAAGACATACCTTTACTTTTTGCATTTTAAAATCAATATATGTTCATTGTGAAAATAATTTTAAAATCCAGACAAATATGAAGCAAAACCAAAAATCACCAATAATTCAATTGTGCAGAAAAAAAGCATTGCTAATATTTTATGGTATATTTCTTTGAACTATTTTCTATGGATGAATAAATATAATTACTTATTTAAAATATGATCACACCATATATACTATTCTGAAACTTAGATATTTACTTACTCTATAATGAATATTTTTCTTTATCAAAGGGGTACATTGACTAGAATTCCAGTTCCAGAAAAAATGCTCTAGACTTGCTTTTCCCTGCTTCTGCACCCCCAATACTACCAAATATCCGGGAATTTATTTGAAAGACATCAACAAAAGTTCTCTGAAAGCTGGAAGGAAGAACGTGGACTGGCCACAGATGGCAGGATTTGAAGAACAATGTCTTGAGGTTCCTGGGTTTTCTTTTGGGCTCCCACATCCTCAGGGCCAGAGGGTCCCACAACCCAGATCCCCCAACAGGCCTAGACAACAACAAAACAACCAAGAAAACCCTGCTCTCTCTGGCCAAAGGAATAGACAAGGGAAGCCAGACCCCTTTCCGCAACCAGAAGGCAGAGTGGTCTGCCTGCAGCAGTAGTAAACCCTGGGCTGACCCAATCCTCACTCCAACACTAGGGCACTGTTGGGCAGCCCCAGCTGTCCACAGTAGCAACGGCAAAGCTCTATGTCTCCCTGCCCTCTGCCCAGGGCCATAAGGAGACTCAGGTTCAGGGGCTCCTGCCCCTTCCCTACTCCCACCCCCACAGGATGGGTCCCAGCCATACTAGGCAGCCCTTCACCTAGGCAGTGACACAGGAAAGGATGGACAGGAGCCCCTGCCACACCAGAAAAGTGAAACAGCCCAGAATAGCATTGCAAGCATTCTGAAAACTAAGCTGTCATTGGAATTAAAGCGCAAACTGTAGGCCAGAACCAAGCCAATAAAACCAAGCAAAGCCACTTCAACCTGATAAAATAGAAGATTTCAGTAAGATCAAGCATAATAACCAAATGTTCAGGATACAATAAAAAAATCTCTCATCGTACCAAGAACTAGTTAAACCTGTAATTTGAATGAGGAAAGATAATCAACTGACACCATCACTGTGATGAATCCGATGTTAGAATTATCTGTCGAGAGTTTTAAAACAACTTTCATAAAAATTGTCTTGACACAAATGAAAAAAATTAAAAAATCTAAGCAAAGAAGCAGACATTATAAAAAAGGAACTAAATAGAAATTATAGAACTAAAAAATAAAATAGCCAAAATTAAAATTTTAAAAAGATTTTCATTTTTCAATTGATTTTTGAAGAATTGAGTCAATCTGAAAAGCCGAGGCTGGTCTGGAAGGCAGCTTAGAACTGTGCCCAACCATGGCTGGGTCCTAGGAGAGAGGTCGAGATCTCAGGAGCCAATTGGGGCGTCTGGGGTCCCTTACTCCCCAGGGGTTGTCTAGATAATAGCAGGTATTAACCCTATTGCAAGGTTTGACCCTGCAGGATGGAAGTCCCTGTGGGCCAAGCAGCAATCTCTTCTCTTGCTTGGCCTTGAGAATCAGGTCTTAGGGTGAAGAGAGTACCTTGTGGGGGAAGGGAGCTATGTTCCCGTGGCCAGAACTGTGGGGAAATGTGGGGCAAGTTGCTACATGCTGTGTCTGTGTCGTAGGAACACAGGCTCAGGCACAAAAGAAACTTTCAGCAAACGACCGCTTTCTACTTACCCAACACAGGGATCCAAAATAGCAGAAGAGAGCCCATCCTGGCCAGTCTTCCTAGGGAGCCAACCACTGGGTCAGGGTTGGTGGACGGTGGCTCTGCACACCAGATTTTGCAGTAGAAATGAGAGGCAAATCTATGCTGCCACGAGGGCAGGGTATGTATACACCCCAGGGCAAAGGGTCCTGCCACGGAGGCATCAAGCTACCTGTGTGCAGAGTTCCAGCCCTGGGAAGCACCTAAAACTGCTGGTTCCTGGTTTCGATTGAGGTTTAAGGCAAGGTCACACTTAAAGTCTCCACCTGGTGTGAAATGGAAACATATTGAAATATCTAAACAGAATAGAAAAGGACGGGGCGGGCAAGGGCAGGGAGATGGAGGCTAGGGGATCCCTGACCTCCCCAGCGGGAGGAGCAGACCCTGGTACAGGGAGTTTGGGCCATAAGGAGACTCAGGTTCAGGGGCTCCTGCCCCTCAGTGCCCCCTCGGGCCTCGCCCTGAGGCTCCCTGCCCGGGGCTAGTCCTCTGGGTTCTTCCTGTGTCATCTGTTTTCTGAAAAGACTTTTTATTATTTTTCTTAGCACAACAGTGGCTTCCCTGGGAATTGGGGTTTTATTTTTTCGGTGGGTGGGGGTGGAAACCATCTGGTCACTTTGCCTCAGTTGAACATCTATGAAGCTTTCTCAGTGCACTTCGACCCTGGGAGGGGGACACAGGGAGGGGGACACAGGGAGGTGAGACACACTCACCCCCACCCAGGAAAAGTGATGTTTAAGGAGCAAAATTCAGATCAACAAAATAAATTGTGTACCCCCCAGCCTAAGCCCCCTCCAGAAAAAAGAACAGAAAACCCATTCTTTCAAAGCACCCATGGAATATTCTACAGGATAGATAAATACTAACAAATTTAAAAGAGCTGAAGTCATAGAGAGTGTGTTCTCTGATCACAAAGGAATCAAACTAGAAATCAAAAGATAACATGAAAATTGCCAAACACCTGGAAATTAAACACACTATTGAATTACCTATCAGTCAAGTCTCAAAGGAAATGAGAAATATACAAAAGTGAGAGAGAATGAAAACAAAATTTATCAACATTTATAGTCTGCAGCTAAAGCAGTGTTGAGAGAGAAACTAAATACATTAACAAAAAGAAAGATATCATAGTTGCAGAAAAATGATTTCTCAGCTACTATATAGGACCTGTGCTTGCTATATTTTATACACATGGCACTAAATAAGTGTTCATTTTTCAAATGGAACATTTAATATCATTTTCCTTTTTGTGCTCAGAGAACATAATTGGGGGAAAAGATTTTTAATAACCTATGTTCTAAGAAACTTTATAACTAAGATTAATGTCTTGGACACATCTCAAAAATCTTTATTCAATTGTTAATGAGGTCAGGGTGTAAAATAATCATTTTGGTAATCTTTTAATTTGAGTTTTTAGCCTCCATGAACTAAAACTATAAGGAAACAAAACTATAAGACTCTTCTGTATGCAATTTTTTAGTTTTTATGCTTTATGAAATTCAGGGTACACACTCTATATATTTTAATTCATAGAAGATGTAAAAGAATTCCCTAATACAACTTTTTTGATTAAATACTGGTGGCCAAAAAATAATTACATGTCTAAAAGTCAAATACTGTTCTTAATTATTATTTTGTTTAACACCGTGAATGGCAGCTTAACAAATAATGTTTCAAAGGCTAGAATAATTATAAACTATTTTCTATTATTCAATTTTGTATTATTTAAATTTCTTTAACCACTTATTGACTGTGAAATTCTCTTACTAAAGTTCTCTATATAACTAAAGTTACCATATAAAGTTACTAGGTTAAGTTACTATGATATTCTCACTAAAGCTGTCCAGTTAAAGCACTCCTATTATTCATAGTAACTATCAATCTATTTAAATACATAAAAATTGGAACATTCTTAATAATTATTCTTTATAAAATTAATAGATTTCCAAAACATTATTATTTCAGTAGTTTAAACTTTCATTAATAAATATGCATTTATATTTGAATGGAATGATATAATTTTAAAACATAAAACAAAAAAATTATATCTAGAATCCTTATCTATATTTCAAATTTAATATTCAGATGTGAAGAATGAATCTGAATCACATGACAGGTTCATCATTAGGTAAATGAGATGAGACTTCTGTATCAGTTAGCCTTTTGTTGTAAATCACATAATTAGAAGATCTTTCATCACACACAAAATCAGGGGTACAAATATGATGATGACCCTTTTAAAACACCAGATTTTTGTGGAACACTGAGTACAAGGATTAACCAATAGTCTTATTTAGGTCCATTTCCAACTGTATGCTTTTAAAGGAAATGCCATAATGGATATTTTTAGAGAAATATCATTGAATGTTTGTCTCATTTTTTCCCCTAAAGCTCTATGGGTAGAATTTCTACTTCAAAATGGCATCGTTTTGTTAGTACACATTGCTGCATTACCCTTCAGTAAAGGTCTAATAATTTACATTCCTATTGATAATGTATGATCATGCCTTGTCATCACCTATGCCAATATTGGACACTACCATTCTTTTTCATTCCTGCCATTCGAAAAGTAGGTTTAATAAAAACTTGCTATTTTGACAGCACATTTTTAATATATGAAGCAATGCATACTGATAAAACCACTAATTGTATGAAATGAGGTCATTCCCCAAAGTTGTCTGTAAATTTACAAGTACATCTTCCACCAAGAAGTGTATGGAAGAATAAATAGTATTATATAAATACAGAGCTTAAATTTTTTATAATTAGTTGAGATGGTAGTAAATGTAAATTTGAATTTGTGCCACTGAATGGCATCAAAATTTGATAAGTGATATTTCTTTTTCAGCTCGATATAAGGAGAAAAAATGTAAGCATGACCCCTTAATTATTGTCAGTGGTCTCAGGATTACCTTGGAGAGCTGGGAATGTCTGAAGCCTAACAATGGAAGCCTGACAACAGGGAGATGTTGTTCCAATTTCCGAAAGGAAGAAGTGGATTCTGAAAGCAAAGCACTGATTACTTCAAGGATGATCCTGGGCAAAAGCTCTAAGCTCTGTAACAAAATAATTACATATCAGGTCAACTCAGTGGAGGGAGGGAGAAGGGAGTTAGATGGGGAATGAGGGAATAGCACACTTAGTGAAAGCCTATGGACAGGTATCAATTTATTAATTGTTAACAATGATATTTTGATGATATAAATAATATTTAACAGTAATTGACTGTATAACTCAGGCACTAACTTTCCAGTGCCTTATATACTTACCAAGCACTTATATAGGTAAATTAGTAACTAACGTTCATAAATATATATCACATATAAACTTTTCATGTTTTCTTTTTGAGTCACACATCAAAACTATAAACTAGGTTGTTTTAGTTTGCTAAAGGTTGCCAAGGCAATATACCATAAATGGATTGGCTTTTGCGATGTGGATTTATTAATTTATAAGTTTACAGTTCCAAGCCTGAGAAAAATGTCCAAATCAAGGCATCAGGCAGAGCTCTTTCCCCAAAGATCGGCTGCCAGAGATCCTGCACTCATGCCACATGGTAAGGTACAATGGCAGCCTCTGCCGGTCTCTCCTTTCTCCTCCAGGATCCATTGACTTCAGCTTTTGGCTTCCTCCAGCTTTTTCTGCTCCTGTGGTTTCTCTATCACAGATTCTGTTGATTTCAGCTTCTGGTTTCTGGAACTTTCTCTCTCAGACTCTGGGGTTTTCTCTCTGTCTCCCTCTCCAGGGTTCATCCCATTTATAAAGACTTCAGTAAGAGAATTAAAACCCACTCTTGGCTATGCCTTACTGAAGCAACCTAATCAAATGACCTTAGCTGAAGGAATCCAATCAAAGGATCCCACACACAATGGGCTCACATCCACATGAATGGATTAATTTAAGAACATAATTTTCTGGGGTGCACAAAAGACTCAAACTACCACATCAGTATTTTAATCTCCAAATGAAATTTGAATGCATTAAGGCTGAGATGGATTTGCTGAAGGTCACCCTGCCTTAGGGGTTGTGGTAACCTAATGCCCAAAGTTCTGAGGATGCACTTTCACAAGCTCCTGGAAGAAGACATTCCAAAAACTGAACGTGCATTTACTGAGCTACATGTAAAGAATGATGCTTCTCATTGTGTGGAATGACAGTTCCTTTTGCCACAAGGAAGTAGAAGCGATGAAGAAGTACATGGTTCACTTTAATGCAAGTTTAACAGTCAGGAGTCAGTCAGGGAAGTAGAGCCACTAGGCATCCTATGGGATAAGGGATTTGCTATAGAATTTAGATGTTTATATTTGTGGAAGTAGCTGGGGAAATGAAGGTATGGAAGGGGGAGTAGAAGGATCAGAGAAAAAGTACCGAAGCCCCGGGGTGAGGGGACAAATTGGAATGTTCAGGGACATACATGGGATGATGAAGGGCGACCTCCTGGGAAGTCTTTGGGAAGCTGTGAGGAGTCACTGCCTCTGGAGCTCCACTATCAGAAACCAGGTGGTGAGCCTGGGACCACTGTTGGCCAGTAAAGTCAGCAGTCAGGAAGAAGAGCTAGATGCAGGACAGAGTAAGGGCGAGCTGGAGCCTGTGGATCTGAACTTTGGTCTGGTCATCATTATCAACAGACAAAGATGTTCACAGAATAATAGCAGCTGCTTTCCATCTCCTAAATCCATTAAGTTAACTTAGAGCAACAGGGAAAGGGCATTCTGGGAAGTGCAGATCCCAGTGTAACTAAGTTGACAAATAAAAAATACAGCACCACCAGACAGATGGAGGGAATGCTAGAGCAGAGGTGCAGACAGCACACAATAGGAGCAGAATTCAGGGAATGAGGCAAGGGCCGAGGAGCTATGTTTTGGGGAAGCCAGGGGGAAACTCTCAGCCTCTACATGAACGAGGTCTCTCATCTTTATCAAAGCATTTTGCTCTTGTGGAATTATGCTGGCTTTACAGGAGCACAGATACTGAGGGTGAATCTTTGTCACTGCATTTCCTGTGAGATCGTGGGTAAGTTACCTGACCTTGAAGACACTCGGCTGTAAAACAGAGAAAAATAAAATGTGCCTCAAAGAATCACAAAGGTCACATGAGACATCGGAAGAGAAGGAAAAGGTCCTGGTATACAGATGATATTCAACAAATGTTGCCTCACCTTCTTTCCTACTTTGTTCTCCTCCAGCTCTTTTGCTTTGGAGGCTGATACTCAATCTTTCACTGTGTGCCGGCAACTCTGGACTCTACCAGTGACCCGGTTGGAAATATAGACTCTGGCTAAATACGCGAATAGAATAATTCTTAAATACATCATGTCTTATGAATTTCCTTTTTAAATAATGGAAACTGTTTTTAAAGCATTCCAACATTCCCTTCCTAAATTGGCTCCTAAGATGTATTAAGCCCTTAAATGTTATCAAGGTCTGTAGAATATATATGAGCATAAAAGGCAAGGATTTAAAGTTTCCCTTTCAGGTGTCTTTGTCAAGTGATGATTTCCCCATTTCTTTTCACACAGCCCCTTGTTCATCATCGAAGTTTGCATTTCTACATTGAGTCCTTGGGAACTTACTTCCACCTAGTCCTGAGCTATTCAAGATGTCTGGCAAAAAGATTTCCAAGTGTAGGTATGTGTAATTAGGATCAGGTGGGCTGTCCTCTTTATTCACCCCTCCTTCCATCTGTTTAGTTCCTTGCTTGTCATCTGTTATGCCAGAAAATTGATTCCAGATGGAAGTAATTTTCTCTTGCATCTCCCCCACCATAGGCATTTTTTCTCTCTCTCTCTCTTCCATTTTATATCATGACCACTATACTACTTTGGGGTAAATGAACTGTAATCATAAATGAGATTTTTTTGTTAATGGGAATGGAGAACTTGGGACAGGGGAGGGCAAATGATGGGGAATATTCGCACATATGCAACAGATCAGCTGGAGAATATTACTAAGCCAAGTTGAAGGGAACTGATGTACAGCTTCCAGTTGGCCAGATTTCGCCTGAAAAAAATTCAAGATGCAATTCCATGCATGAGCAGAGTAATCTACAACTCAGAGAACAAGAGATAGATTTGCAAGTGCAGTTTTTCATGGCTAGAGAATTGATGTTCTCAGAGCAAGCATCCATCATGGGTTTGCTGTGATAGAAGAAACAAAATGCACAAAGTAATTAAAGAAGAGGATGACCCAGTAGAGCTTCCCAAAGCACTTACCCCGTGTTTTGCAACATCAAATATGGAACTCATACTCATTCTACAGATGTAACAGTGTTTCCAGAGAATCACATAAAGCAGTGGATGTAAGAATATTTTGTAAATAACAAATCACTATATAACTTAAAAGGGTTTTAATTACATGGGGTGTTTTAAATTATTTTTTTCATTATTTAAATTATTGTTCAATTAGTATTTACTATGTTCAGAACATAAACCCATTATGTAATGTTTATTTAAAGAGTATCTCTTTGACTCTATCCATTATTAGGCTAAAGACAAGCTGAATATATCCAGTTCCTTTCCTCTAGGATAATACAGTCTACACTGAATCCAACAGTGTAGACAAACATATCATTAAGTCCAATACCTGTACAAATAGCTATGGTTGAATAAATAATGAAGAATTTGCAGATTTGTTTCCATTTTTAACACTAAATCCTAAACTAAAGTAATTTGCCAGGTGCCTTTCCCCTATTCCCCCAGCTCAAAACAAGGATGGTAAAAAAATGTCATATAGATGGGTTGGTGATGAACAACTTGGCTTCTTGGCCCTTCCATCCTATGATGCCAGTTTTAAAAAGGACCTGTAATTAATGTGATAAGTGCAGGATGAATATTAGCAAAGTTGAACCACATTCTTTTTCCCACTGATTTTTTATTGCCCAAGAATTGATTTCTCATAACCTCTTCTATTATGGCCCTGCTCCTTATATATTTCATTTGAAAGTTATACAAACAGGTGTGTGAGAGCTAATTGTCCATTTTCTGCCTCCTGCATCGATCCAGGTTCGATATGGCTGGCCTCATAATTTAAGGGCAGCAGTCCCCATAGGTCCCTCCAAAGTCCTTGCCGATGAGCAAGAAGGGTTCCACATACAGAGTCCAAAAGTTGAGATGGAGAACAAAGCAAATCTTGCTTCATACTACCCACCAGTGTTGTCTTTTTAAAAAATATGATCATGCTACCTTTTGCCTTAATATTCTTGGCTAGTTATAAGAAAGGGTTCAAGCCATTTGGCCCAGCATGCAAAGCCCTTCCTGCCTTGGATCTTAACTAGTTAACCTGTCTCATCTTTCACTACTTTCTCGTGCATCCCCTAAGTTGTGGCCTCATCAGATTCCATGTGTTGCTCTTACCTGACCCCTCCTCTCTTTGCTTATGCCTGGAACACTTTTCCCCCACTTCATCACCTGTGAATTTCTTTTAAGTCTTCTTTTAAGACTCTGGCCTGGATAGCATGGCTTGGCCCTCAAAGACTGGAAAAATTATCCCCACATTCCATCCTGCCTTCTCTCCTAACTCTATTTACACTTCGTGGTCATATCTTCTTTTCCTTTTCACTTATTTGTCTGCTTAACTAGACTGTGAGATCCCAAGGTCCAAAACCTTTGTCATTCATCTTGGCATTGCTAAAGCTTGCCCTGTGCCTGGCACAAAAAAAGACACTCAAATATTTATTAAAGGATTGAATTAGTTGAGGACGGATGATAGCTAAGTGACAATATCTCTTTCTAAGCCACTTACTACTTTACTCATTTTTAAATGATGTGCTTTATAAAATGTGACTAATATCCTTCCATTCCCCTGCTTCCCCTCCACCCATCTCATAGCTGTTGGACACCTTAGTTAAGAGGCATAAAAAATTTGAGCACCTCTTCCCGAAATAAAAATCTATATAAACTGAAAGCAGCAATCTTCTCCATAGTAAAAATGTTACCTGTGTAGTTATAAGAAGAGAAAACAACCATTGATGGTTTAAAATTCAAAATAAGTTAGGTATATTTTAAATGCTATTTTTATTTCCTACATCTGCTTCTTTTATGCTTATGTGAGGAAGCTATAATATGACTTCCACTATTATCATTGAGCATCTTCCTTGGGAAAGAATTTCAGGCAGTTCGGGCTATCTCTACTCACCCTTTCTCTTTGCCAGAGGGACTTAATATATAGGAAAATACGTTTGGCAACTATCACCCATTTACTAGCCACATTAACTTTTAGAAGAAATCAAATGTTCACCTGTCATCCAGATGATTTCATATGAGGTAATATTTTAGCACAGCTAAACCATTAGAATCTTTGTATTAAGAAAATAGACTCAAAGAAAGTTAAAGCTGGAAGATACTTAAAATTATAGCATGCTGGGTAAGGGCCCTTAATTCACATTATTTATCGTCTCTGATCTTTGGTGTCCTTTTCTAAACAACTGGAAATATTTGTAGTAACTGGTTAATGGGATGGTTTTGAGATTTAATGAGACAATGTTTGGATGGATATAGAGTTTATTGGTTACTTCTGGCACATGGCAAGCAGTTACTAAATTCTAGTAAGTGGCTACATTTTTTTTTTAATTGGGGTAAAGGGTTGCTATATCTTCATTATACAGGCTAGGAATCTGAGATCTTGAGAAGTCATGTCAATTGCTCAAGTTTACAATGGAGCTCATCTTAAACTGCTTATAATTATCTCTAGCATGAACTGTGCTTATTCATGAGCACACAAATTTTAAAATTAAAGCAAAGCAATACTACAGTGATAATATTAAAGCAGAGACTAGTTGCATCAGAAGGAAATTGTAGACCTACCAGAATAGGCTTAGCTGCAGAGTCGTATCAAACATAAAATATCATACAGAAAAAACAGTATTAGCTTTTCAAAAGCTCAATCAATACAATTCTTCTATCCAATAAAAGAAACAAAGGGAAAAAGGCAAATCTGAAATTTCAGAGGACAGGTTTGTGAGTAAAAAACTTAAATGGGGTTATTGTGGTGTTCTGATATGTTTTCCTCTGACCTCTTCTAAGCCAATAATACCTTATTTGGCTTCTTCACAAGTATTTATTGCAAAAATCTATACTTTTTCATCCAGAGTCCTTATGGGTCAGCAAATTTGGAGGTTTAATGGTTTCCTTATACGCTTTCCCACACTCTTTGCCTTGGCTCAAACCTCAATATAGTATCATTTATCATAAGTTAACTATTTGACCTTCAAATTTAAACCAGGACCTGGCAATACTGCCAAATTACAATGGTGAGGGAGCTGAGAACCTTGCTTCTCTCTTAAAAAGGCTCCTTTCCAATGGGCTTAAATTTCTTTCTGAGCAAACACAGAAATAGGTTTTAATTTTGCTGGCATTAGAGGAACAATAAGTAGATTGGCTAAATTATTCTAGCTCTCTTCTGCGCATTTAACATTTCTGTATTTTTAAATGTGAAGGCTTACACATTTCCCAATGTCTGATCAAGAAAATTCCAGATATGGGATCTGATATCTTAAACGAGCACCTTTACAACCAGCTCCTTCTGGGAGAGGAATGAATGAGATGGCCTGTTTGTCTCTAAGCAGGGTCTACAGCCCAGTACCATCTATAGGGAGTGGGTAAGGATGGCGGGAGGGAGACCCAGGTCAGTCTAGTTGAGGATGGAGTAAGCAATGATAAACCATCTACCAGGGAAGAACTGAAGCAGCTTTTTACTGAGAGGCAGGTATTGCCCTGGAAGGATAAGCTGGAGATTCTGCTCATTGGTTATAAATGTCTCAAATAGCAATAATGGCTCATAACCTCAAGAGCATCAGGCTCCATCTGTTCTGGCAGCTCCAGGCAGAGGGAGGACCTTTACTGAATATTCCTTCCCACTGACTGCCTTGTTCCCTCCAGTGGGCATCAGGATTGACTGAGAAGGGTTCTAAATGAGCAGAAACAGGGCCATAAGTTTGGATTGTCATGTCAATCCAATCAGATAGCACATGTTGTGGATCTGAGTGCTGGGCCCACAACTATGTAAATATTAGTTCTTTCCCTTGCAAAGATATCATTGTAAATCTTCTGTTATTTTAACATAAGAGAAAGTCTAAAAGATTAAATTGCTGGGATGTTCCTGAAGATAAAATTAACATATGGCAAGCTCTATAAGTCATACTACATTTTAGACATTTTATTAACTCAGACTATACCTGCTTTCAAAGAAATAACTTTTATAGACCCAACTTCAGTGGTACTGAATATGCATAACCTAGATATCAGTGACTATCATTACCTTCTCATTATATTGCTAAATTTACCAGGACATTCACATATCCACAATAAATTAAGCTAAGATACAGAAATCACAATTAAACTGATTAAGATCAAAGGAAGCAACATGTTAGTGAAAACCTAGTTTACTTACATTCTGTATGGCATTCATATGTATGGGAGAACAATGGATATAATTGGAAGATCATACCAATGATTGCATTTCACATAGATCATTTGATATTCTATCTGTGCTATGAGCAAGTCATGTTGCATTACATCAAATCCTGATTTCATTCCATTGCCCAGCATCCCATTGTTGCCTTTTGCCTCTTCATTACAGGATGTAAGCACTGGACGAGCCCCTGAGAGCTTGTTGCTTAAATGCCCATGTATGCATATTTCACAATCTGCCATTGTTACAAGACACCCAGGTTAATAAGCAGATAATGGGATATGCAAATTGCATGGACCTGTTGAGGCAGGGAAAACATGCCTTCTCACCTTTGCATAAACACTAGCCAACTTTGGGACGATGGAAGCATCTTAGTTTGGGTGAATTATGGAATGTTCTGTCCAGGAAGGAGGTAATGTCTCCTTGCCTTGGGAAATATAGATAACGGAGTAATGGAATGGTTTTCCTGCAAATTACAGGACTTGGAGTGTGGGCAACTCAGACAGGTCTAAAGACAGGAGAATCTTTTAAAATGGGCACGTGAAGCCATACAATAAAATTAGCCCCACAGAGTGAAATGTTTTCATCCAGCCTCAGAAGAGTTGTAAAATGGGCGTCAAAGCCTGAAGAACCTCAACCTGCTGAAAAGACATCAAATTGATACTGAAACTCACCAAGGGCAGAAACTGTGGTGTTTCAGCCCTGGTACCAACTGGAATAGGAAGAGAATTGAGAAAAAAAATTTTTTAAACATCAGGTGTTCCTCTCTGGGGACATGTTCTGTTGGACATGGCATCATAATGAACCAGTCCATCAACTTGCTGTTCTGAAGTGGAAGAGCACAGAGTCTGCAGATAAAAGATACAGATTTGATCAGTGCCCTAAGGCCATAATTCTGAACCTCAGTTTCCTCACACCCCCTTTTCATAGGATTATTCTAAGTTTCAAAAGTTGGAATGATCTTGGAAACATGTGCTGGATAGCTGCCCTCTGCCTCCTTGCAATTTCCTCTATCCCCTCTCCACCCTTCTCCAGTTTGACCTCTTCCCTGGGAGACCAGCCTGGATAATTTCACCCCCACTGCACCCCCTCACACCCTCTGGCTTCAGGTTGGGTGTGGCAATGGGGAGCAATAGTAGGAAAGTAAAGGAAGAAGGAAAATAGTCTGGGAGTACATTCCTTTGACTCCCATCAGGCAAGGTCACCACAGGCTGGTCCTGTCCCTTGACCAAAGGTGTTTGTACCTATCAGCTGCTGTCTCCACCCATCCTGTCTGCTTGTTCCAGTAACTGTTCCATCTCCTCCCCACTTTAGGCCTAGGGATGGTCCTGGAGACCCCGCCACACACACACACATACACACACACCTTGGTTACTATCCCAAGGTCCTTCTTTATCCTTTGTGGGTTTTCTATATCCTGTTCACACCATCTTAAGAGGTCTTTTATTAAACACGACTCAAATTATCATAATTTGAATGAGCTGTCTGTTTCCTGCTAGGCACCTGAATAATGCATGCTCTAAAAATATGTTATTGGCTAATACCTATAACTGTTCTAATTTAAAATAATAAAAATAATTCCAAAGACTGTCAGATTCCTCATTTATAATTCCTTTGTTACAGTTAAATAAATTAGCCATGAAAATCAAAACATACAAAAAAAATTCCTACAGGCCAATAACAATTTGCATGTAGGAAAAAAAAAATAGATGAATCATTTCCCCTTCCATCTGGGTTACTTGCTAGCTGGCTGGATGCTCAGACCTCTGGTATTACTGAACAAAGCACATACATCTGCCTGTAGTCCAGTACATAGTTACCTGTTATCAAATATTCTCATAAATATCCCTACAAGCATGAGGCTGGGAGTCAAATGCCTGCATGCAAATTTTTTTGGATGAAGACAGCTCAATCTTTTGCCTCTGGCTTGTGATTGTTACTCCATCCACAGATATAACGTAGAAGCATGGACAAGCTGTGACCAGAATTATAATGAATCAATGAATCTGGTCCTTTGTTTAGAATTGCACCCCACCCCACCCCTCCCCAGCCGTTCTGGAAGGTCAAGGTGAGTCACTGTGTCTGAATCCATTTCCCCACAGCTCACTCTGCTATAGTGAGGGGGGTGGGGAACTCAGGCCAGACCTTGCTCCCCACTCCACCTGCCCGTGATTGCCAGGAGCCTCTCGTCTGAATCTCAGGTTATCACATGCAGAAAATTATTCCAATCAGCCTGAGAGCTCTGAGGCCACCAGAAAATAGAAAATTATGAAACCCGCTCTGCTGTAGATAAGATATGGCTTTTTTTTTTAGTATTTGTTGATGGGCTAATTTAGATCTTGACTTTCACATACAGATAGATTGAGAATAGATAACCACCATTGCACAAATAAAGACAGGGCATTTTAAGTCAGGCAGTGGTGGAACACGTGCTGGGCTGGAGTGAGGTCTCCTGAGTTTGAAGGCCCAGCATCCCTTCTGGTGGTCTGTGCTACTTTAGGCAATGTGTACATCCCTTGGAGCCTATTTTTTTCAAGTGCAATTTAGAGATAACACCTTTCCCAACAGATTCCTCCAATGGGCAAGTTGTGATTATTATCAAGGTTGATGATGTTTTATTATAAATTTTAAATGGGAAGCGGGTGTGGCTCAATCAATAGAGCTCCCGTTTACCATATAGGAGGCCCCAGGTTCGCTTCCCGGGGCCTCCTTGTGAGGGCAGTCCGGCCTGCGCGGCGCGGTGGGCTGATGCAGCAGGACCTCACAGCAAGGGGGAGATAAGCAGACACAGAAAAAACACACAGCGAATGGACACAGCGAACACAAGCAGCAAGGGGGGGATAAATAGATAAATAAATAAATCTTTAAAAAAAAAAAAAGCATTTTGCAAAATAAATCTATATGCCAACATGAGGCATTGTCAGCAATAAAAAGAGTGAAAACAAGCATGTGCGAATACATCTAGATTGGAGGAGGAGCCCTCAGCGACCCACAGAGAAAATGGGCCCAGAAGGCAACGCGCCTTAAGTATTTCCAGCATCAAACACTTAGGATGGATCAAGGAGAAGGGCGCAGGAGACACGTTCTTTGAGGGACAGTGGAGAAAGTGAATGGGGGGCACCAGGAGGGAAGAATGCAATTGAGGAATTTAGAGAAGAAGGAGCCAAACGAACTGCTTCACAGCGCTCTTTAGGGTGGCCCTTCCTTTACCCTAAGATGGTCAAGAGGGCCTGAGGGCATTGCAGAGACCTGGAACTTTCAGTGCTAAAACCAGGAAAGTCCCTGTCATCAGGTGCAAGTTGGTCACCCTACCTATAGCGAACCCCAGCTCTATTCCATATCCTAGATTCTCAGGAGGGGGTGGTATTTCTCTATCTAACCACACTCTATCCTCTCACCTTTCAAAGCTCTGTTTCACACTTTCATTTTTCTAAACCTTCCACTAAGCTTTCACAGGAAGGGAAGGCACCCAGTGACCTCTCTCCCTTGGAAGCGCAGTTTACTGGGAGCTGTGGAAAGGCTTCTTTCTTTTTTCCCTCCCTCCCTCCCTCCCTCCCTCCATTCCTCCCTCCCTTCCTTCCTTCCTTCCTCTTTCCATCTTTCTTTCTTTTCTTTTCTTTCTTTCTCTTTTTCTTTCTCTCTATATCTTTTTTTATTTTTCTTTCTTCATCCATCCACCTAATTTTTCCCTCTTTCCAGTTACTTCCAAAAGAAGCTGAAGAGAAAGTAAGCACGCTTCCCAAGTGAGACTTTTACCATTTCATTCTATACACTTTGACAGAGACCATTTTTAGGACAAAATATATGTCCTTTGTGATTCCACAAACATTCTGCAAAATACAGTCTCTCTTCATAGCTGCCAAGGCCAGGATCTGCTCAGTGCTGTCATCTGTGCAGACAGTTACTTTTGCCTGAAGGTGAGTTCAATTGGGAGAATAAAAATATTTCATATTGGAGAAAGGGGCCATGATCACCTTGACAGCCAGCAGATTGCTCTGAGCTCCTCTCTCCAGATCCAACAGTGTGGCAGCAGCAGAAGGGAGACAGCTGAGTCACATAGCAGCAATTCCGCTCCATTTTTACTCAAATTTAATTTAACTCCATTCACTAAAATCAGGTTCTTGGCACATAGGCTAAGCCCAGGGTGTGAAACCTGGATGCCCGGGATGAACAAAGTCCTTGGAGATCAGAGTACGGTGGGATGGGGAGACCCAAACAATTAAAGCAGAAGGAGGTGAGTGCTAGAGAATTTAGCTACTCAAGTGTTTCCCCAAGGGATGCATCAGCATCACCCAGTAGCTTTTTAGACATGCAGAATCCCCCCCACACACACACACACACATCAGGCCTAATGAATCAGGATCTGTATTTTAGGTCATTCTGTGCACGTCAAAGTTTGAGAAGCACAGCTGTCCAAGCAATGGGTTATACCAGAAGGGAGAGGTGAATGCCAGCAGTTGGAAGCATCCCTGAAGGAACGAATGATGGAGGAAGACTGAAAGCAAAGACACAAATCTAGGAAAGCACAAGGTGGGTTTAGAGAGCAATGAATTGTCTAATATAATAGGAGCATATACTGAGGTTGAGATGAGTTGGGACAGGGTCTTCAAGGGGCTTGAATGTCAAGCAGGGAATCTGGACTTTAGTCTGAGGAAATGCAAAGTCAATGATGGTTTTGAAGAGGAAATGCTATGATGAGGAATGTGTGTTAGAAACACAACCCTGGCCACTACGAGGAGAGAAGTGAAGGAGAAACAAGAAGCAACTGATAAGTCTGGTGCAGTGTTTCCAGAAACCATGTCATGCACCATCTCCCAGGAAGTCTGTGTATTAGGACTCCCACTATACTCATCTCTCAGCTGATTCTGCTACCCAGGAATGTCTGAGAACAACTGCTTAGACAATAATTCATGGCAAGTCTAACATATTGGCTCCTTTCAGGACAAAAATGATAATTTCTTTCCCATGAGGCAGTTCTGACTTGGGAGAGTGTAACAGGTTAAATGGTGACCCCCAAAAATATATGTCCACAGCCTAACTCCCAGAATCTGTGTCCATTTGTTACCTTATTTGTAGTTGTAATTAAGTTAGGGATCTCGAGATAAGATCATCCTGGATTAGCAGAATGGGTCCTAAACCCCATGACAAGTGTCCTCATAAGAAACACACAAAGGAAAGACACACAGAGGATGAGGCCACGTTGAGACAGAGGTAGAGACTGGAGGGATGCAAGCCGTGAGCCAAGGAATACCTACAGCCACCAGAGGCTGGAAGATACAAGGAAGCTAGAGCCTCTGGAGAAAGTGTGGCCCTGCCAGCACCTTGCTTTCAATCCTCTGGACTCCAGAACTGTGAGAGAATAAAGTTCTATTGTTTTAAACCACCTATATGTGGTCATTTGTTCCAGCAGCCTTTAATCATTCAGCTTATGCTTGAATATCTCTATTGTCAACTCATTGACAAAGATGAAATGCCCAATGGGTAAGCTCTGTGCAATATAATGAAAAACTTAGGCTGGTCTTTGTCTTCAGTGCCTGGGGAAACAACCTATGACTTATTAGAATTTCTTACGATCAGAGTGTCTTTTGATCTTCATGGTGAGCCCAGGACCATACCTCATAGCATCTATGCTAATGAAACTACAGAGCAACTAGGGTGGGAGGTGGGAAACACACTTGCAGTAGTTGGAGGGTGAGGTCTGGCCCTGCATCCGAGAGACCAACCTTGAAATTAAGTGGATGAGGCTCTGAACCCCATCATATCAGCCCACCTCCCTGACTTCTGAGAGAGAAAGGGAGCTGCAGATTGAGTTCAACCATGTGGACATTGATTCCATCAATCATGCTTAGGTAACGAGACCCCACTAAGGACAATTGAAGCTCCAGCGAGCTTCCACGATTGAGAAAATACATTGCTGCTGTGCCGTGAGGGTAATGTATTCTGACTCCACCTGGAGAGGACATGGAAGTTTGTGTTTGAGACCTCCCAGACCTTGTCCTAGACATCTCTTTGTTGGTTTTTTCTTTGTATCCTTTTACAATACTAAAACTATACTTATAAATACAGCACTTTCAGTGAAGTCTGAGTGTCATTCTAGTGAATTATCAAACCCAAAAGGGTGGTGGGAACCCCTGAATTTGTACCCAGTTGGTCAGAAGTGTGGGTAGTCTGGCCCCTGGACTTGCAACTCATGCCTGAAGGACAATCTTGTTAAGCATTACCCTTAACCTGTGGAGTATGGCCTAACTCTGGGTAGTCAGAGTCAGAATTGCATTGACTTGAGTTACTGGAGTATTTATAGTTGGTATTAAAAGCTGTTGGGAATTGTAAGTGATTTTTGATAGCCTTTACACTCTGTTAGAAACTGTTCCCATATGTTGAAACTTGTCTTCCTATAGCTTTCACCCATTGTCTTTATCTCTACCTTTCAGGAAGAGTCATGTGAAATGCAACTGATTCCTCTTCTACCTTTAAGTTGAGGATGCCATCCTCTCCCACACCATCCCCAATCATCATTCTCTTTCACAGGGTAAACATCCCAGATTATTTAAACTAATCCTTAGGTGATGTCATCTTGAGGTCCTTTATTACTCTGACCATGCCAATGAATGTTCTCCAAGTTTGCCTAGGTTGCCTGGTACTCTGGACGTATCTAAGCTGAATTGGTATAGTACAAACAGAACATAGAAGAGGAGGATCTTATCTCCCTTTTTCTACATAATATATTCCAATAGATACAACTCTGGGACACAATATTTTGCCAGCCACATTACACTGTTGATTCATATTAAGATTACTATCATCTAAGATGGCCAATACTTGTCGCTGCTAATCCTGTCGAGTTATTGGAAAAATTTTTATTCTTGCTTATTCTTATTAATTCCTATTTAATTAGTGACTCTTGTCTTTTTTATGTTTCTTAAGAACCTGACTCTGGTATGTGTACAACATAGGCATAGTCCCTCCCAGCTTCAGAACATTTGCAAATATGAATATGCCTTTATATTTTCTTCCAAAAGAAATATTGAACTATCAGGATATGGCTAAGGCCAAAGCCCTGCAGTATACTGCTAGAAATCTTCCTTGAGTTGGATAAATCATTAAGTGACTTAATCAAGCATAGTCAACAGTCATCTAATAATATAACTCATTGATCTTTTATCTAGTTCTGCGTCTTGTTTACATGCTTTGCTGCTAACTCCACACACTTGGGCTGCTTCTTTTTCCTAATCTGTCAGCGTAGTAACTTTCTCATACACAGAAGGAGACTAGTCTATCATGATTTGTTTCCAGTGGGCCCAGTTTGTCTTCTTGTGATCATTACATCCTCTTCTCAGAAGTCACAGCCAGGATTTGGTATTCCATTTTAGAATTTTACCCAGTGATTGGGCAGAAGCATCTTCAGGGGTATAGACAAGGAGGTTGGCCAGAAGAGAGCTCCCTGGGTGATCTCCTCTCTCTTTCCCACCTTGCCCCAGGTGAAGCCCTGCCTGCTCCATGGCTGTACAGCAGAAGCTCCAGATGAAGAACTCAGGAGGCATCAGGGCAGCTCTGGAGACTGAATGTATTGGGACCAACAGAATGAAGTGAAGGAGTCTCAGCCCCTGAGTCTTCCCACCTTATTTCTCAGCCTCCAAAGCTAAGAAATCACAACCTCATAAGAACAGTCCCTGGGACCAAAAAAAATGTGAGGTTCTTTGAGGAGGCAAGGAATGCCATTGAAAAGGGATAGCATGGAGGAGAGACAGAGGGTGGTAAATTCCAGATCTCAGAGAGGGACGGGGGGGTGCTAGGCCCTCACAGTTTACAAATCTCTAACCCCTAAATTCCTAGACCAGCTTCCAGACATTCACCTCTCCCCACAGGTAGGCATTACAGTTAAGGAAGTGCCACAAAATAAAAATGAACTCTCAGGGGAAAATTATACAATGTTTACAGAGCCAAGAGCTGCAAGAAAGCAAGAGCAAAAAGAGCAACCTAATAATAGAAGCAGGACTAATAGTATAGGCAAATTAGTAATTCAAAAGAAGCTTAAAAAATAAGCTCAGGAAGTTACAGGAGAAGTCTTAGAAATATGAAGCAGGAAGAAGCCTTATGAAGAACTACCTGAGGGTATTTGCCATTAAAAATGCTGAAATGAGGAACTCCGGGGATGACTTGAAGATCACAATGGACTCAACAGAAGAAAGGACTGGAGAGCTAGGGGATTGTCAAGAAACTCCTCAAAAGGCATGAGAATGGGAATAAATGGGGGTCAGGAGAAGATAAAGAGAACTGGATAATAAAAGTTCAAATTTCAACGGGCACCTCACTGGAATTCCAGAGTGAAAGGAAAGGGTAAAATGAGGGTATCATAAAATTGAAGAAATAATGATTGAGAAAGTTCCCAGAATGAAAAAAGATTTAAGACCTTAGATTAAAAAAAAAAAAAAACTTAGGGAGACAAACAGGATCAATAAGAAAACATTCCTTCCCAGAAACCCACCAAGAGAACTACTTTCTATCTCATTGGCCACAAAACTGCCCCATGTGACCAAATCATCTTTCACCCATGAAGCCGGTGGAGCAGCCTACCTCCCACGAGCTCAAGGGCTCTGCACCTGCCACCTGAAGAAAATCAGGTTTCTATTAGCACAGGATGGAATGAGAGGGATATTTGGCTATTGATCAATGAGTAGTGTAAGCTACAGAAATTAGTCATTTTTAAAAGAATAGCATAATCTACGTGTCCAAATTATCGATTATTTCTCTAGCATTCCTGAATTAAAATTCCAGATGATACGAAAGTGGTAGAGAGGAGGAGGAGAAAGAGAAGGCAAATGAGATAAAGTTCATGTCTTAGGAGAAAGTTTCAAGTTAGCTTTTGATAGTATATTAGTTTTCAATGCTGTGCATCAAATTACCACAAACGTATTGACTAAAAGCAGCGCCTATTTATTATCTCACATTTCCTGTTGGTCAGAAGCCAGGGCATGACTTAGCTGGGTCCTCTGCTGAAATCCAGGTCTTTCCAGGCTGCATTTTCATCTGGAGGCTTGACTAGGAAAGGATATGCTTTCAAACTCCCTCAGGTTGTCAGCAGAATTAAATTCCTAGCAGTTGCAGAATTCATAACAACTTGCTTCTTCAAAACCAGCAGTGGAGCTAAAGAATCTCTGCTGCTTCTAGTCTCTGACCTCTGAAGGTCCTTTGAAAGGGCTCCCCTGATGAAGTCAGGCCCACCCACAATAACTCCCTTTTGATGAGCACAAAGCTAGCTGATTAGGGACCTTGAGACAGCTTTAAAATCCTTTATGAGATTATACTAATTAAGACTGTATGGTTGTGGCATAGCAATCGTAAGACAAAGCAGCATGTTAGGGAGGCTAGGCCATTATGTATATTTGAGAACACGATATATGATAGAGTTTGCATCCCAAAACAGTGGGAAAAAGAACTAATTCTATAATGGTATTAGGATATTTAGTTCACCAGATGGGAGAAAATATCTGGAAAAAGATATAAGGCAATATATGGTTAATTTTGTGTGTCAACTTGGCTAGGTTATGGTGTCCAGTTGTTTGGTCAAGCAAGCACTGGCCTGACATCTACTGTGATCATTAGCCTGTGGATTTCATCTATGACTGATTAGATCTACAGTCAACAAAGGAGATTGCCTTCAAAATGAGAAGAGTCTCATCCAATCAGTCAAAGGCTTTAAAGGGAGAACCAATGATGTCAGCAGACAGAATTTCTCTCTCTACTTTAGCCAGCCAGCCTCTCCTGGGGAATTCAGTGTCACCATCAAGTTCCCAACGTGCATACAGGCAGTGACTCAATGCAAGTAGGGAATCAGTCTGGGTTACTTTAAAGCTAATAGGAAAAAAAGAATAATGATACCATTTTGAGCTCAGAGGGAGAAAGTATTCCATAAATACCCCTAAAAGCACATATTGTAAATGTCAAAATTGAGGGTTTGACTCCACCAAAGTTAAAGATCTCAGATTAGTTACCAAAGTCAAGGTAAACAGATGAGAACAAACAACAACAACAAAAAAACTAATATGAGATTAAACCCAAAATCCATACAAATTTCTTCAGAATCAGCAAGAAAAATTACAAGAAACCCAGGAGGAAAAATGTACAAGGAATATGCAATTTACAGAATGGAATGAAAGTGGCTATCAAATAGAAGGAGGTGTTAACTTATGAATCTCTATTTATTAGTAAAGTTAAGACAGCAATGAGACAAAGCATCCATGAGATTGGCAAGATCACAAGTTAGTAAGTGATAGAGCAAGGATTCAAAAGGAGTTTCATTCCATTCCATTCCATAGTTCAATCTGTCCCTATTGCACTGTGATGCCTTGAAAAACAGATTTTTTTCCCCCAGCCCAATGAGTAGAACTCAGTTCTCCACGGCAGGTCCAGGACTAAGGAGAAGGGAATGAGGCACTCACGGCAGGTGCAAAATTTAAGGGGTTGCCAAAAAACCAGTAATCAAGATAAATCATATTTTAATGAAATATTTTTAAAAATAAAATCTCCACAATGAACAAAAAATCAAGATTTTAAATAAAAACAGGGGAAATCCACATTGGAGCCTGAGGCCAAAGGAAAAACATATGCCTCTTATAGTACAAATGTCTTTATGTGTTTTAATGGTTATTTTTTCCAGAACATTAAATTAGTTGAAAGAATATTGAAAAATTGAATAGCAGAGAAATGGAAAAACATTACATTTAGATATTTATTTGTATCAAAAACACAATTTATTAAACCCTTATACTCCTTGTCTGCAAATAGAAGCAAATGAACCAATAATATTTTCAAAAGAATCCAATTGTGCCTGGCCCCTCTGTACCAGACACATCTGAAAAAGAAAGTTCCTTCATTTTGGCATTTGTTGGTGGGACCAGAAGATAATAAAGATTGCTTCTGGGTTGTGGCATAAATGGCTTTCTAGGCTTTTAACACTCCAGAGCAGGTGCACCTCTTCTCAAGAGAACTCTACAGTCCCTACCCATCTACAAATCAGCATTTGCTTGCAAAACTCTCCTCTTCATTTGGCTAGGGAAAGAAATTGAGACCACCGAAATTTTTCCCTAACGTCCTCAGTGAATCATTTAAGCCATGTAGTTGAACATCAGATTAACTTGGAGTGGGCTGTTGACTTTGCGCATGCATCTTCTAATCTAGTAGTAAAGCAATCTGATGGTTTTCCTCTTTGGCATCCATCAAAGGCTGTATCCCTGAACCAGGAGAATTACCTTTAAAATAGAAAATCTAGGTGTTGTCTGTGTGTCTTGGAGATGGATTTAAAAAATACTGAACCTGTTAATTGTCTGATTATTTTTTAATACAGAAATGGAATTGAGCTGGATTACTGCTCCTGTTCTTCCCTATTTATTTGATTTCATACCCCTTCAAATTCTGATGGATTGTTTAGTAAGGATTGCCTTTTGGAAGGGCTATGTACTAAGGTAGTGATTCTCAAACTTTAGAGGTCATCGGAATTATCTGGAAGCCTTGTTGAAATGCTGCCAGGCCTTACCTTCAGTTTCTGGTTCTGTAGGTCTGGAACGTAGTCCAAGAAGGTGCATTTGTGACAGGTTCCAAGGTGATGCTGATGCTGCAGGCCCAGGGACCACACTTTGAGAACCACTGTACTAGAGAAATGTGGGTAAATAAGCACATCTTCCTATCTGGAAAGATTCTGCTGAGTATGCCTGTGCCCGTCTCACAACTAACGGGGTAAACCAAAAAGATGCAACACACACAAAATACACACATAATTGCACACAAACACACGTAACTGATCTAGTTGTTTGGAGCAGTGTTTCTCAATCCTTGATACACACTCAGATCGCCCGGGGACGTGTTAAAAGGCAGATTCTGATACAGTAGGAATGGGCTACGGTTTGAGATTTTTCTTTTCGAACAAGCGATCAGATGATGCTGATGCAGCCAGTCCCCAGACCACACTGTAAGTAGCAAGAGGCTAAAACAACCCCTATTCGATACAGCTTTTCATTAAGTTTCTTACACTAATTCACAACAGAAGGGTTTTGTTCCTGTGAACAATTTGGGGGAAAGACTTTAAATTCAGTAGCAGATTTTTTGGTCACTGATGTTTTGGTTATTAAATAATATTTATTTTATTTCTGTGGTTTCTGTATTAGGTAACTGCCTTAGAATTGGGGATGAGGAGGATGTTTGTATTCCCTTCAGTAATGACAATGCAGGGAAACACGTAGGGCATAGAATAGTCTGAGTTTCAGTCTCATGCACTGCCTTTTGGCCTCAGTGTCTCTTACATCTCTATTGTGACTTTGGCTGGCTCTTCATCCAGAATTTATACTTCCGAGAGGAGAGGCTTTGATTGGGCAGAGCTGCCATTTTGTAGCATAAACCAACCCTATTGGGAAGAGGTTACATCGGATGACCTAGGAGCTGGTACTCTCAGCTGGTCCACTGCCAGGGGTCACCAAATGCAATTAGGCTCAGCCACCAGTGCAACCTCATGACATCATCACAAGCAAGAGTTTCAAAAGTTTTCTCAAACCTGTATATCACAATCTTAGATATACATTTACAGGGGTTAGAACCAACCCTCCCAGTTTGCCCAGAACTCTCGGTTTTGGCACTGAAAATCTTGTATGCCAGGAAACTTCTCAGTTCTAGACAAACCAGGACAGTTGGTCACCCTAAATGGGGCAGGACAGAGTTCTTTGTCCCATTCCTCTTCCTTCTGCTCAATTTCCACCAGTGAATAGGATTGGATTCCCCTTTTCCCTCCCATACTCCCCTGTGGCAGGGTTTCTTTTTTCTCTCCAAAAATATTTTTATTTAACTTTTGATTTTTATTTATTGTATTAATTTACATCTAGGAAAGTGCAAATATGTGTACAGCTCTGTGACTTTTCACAAAGCATATTATCTCATGTAACCAGCACTTTCATTAAGAACAGAATGTCACCAACCCCTTAGAAGTCTCCCCAGGCTCCCTTCCAATGACTACTCTCCCACAAGGGTAACAACAGTCTATTTTCTAATAGCTTAGTGAGTTATTATAAAGCACACACCCTTGTATCCATTATCCAGGTCAATAAATTGAATTTTGCCATTCACTCAGAAGCCCATCCATGTGTTCAAGCCCAATGACAACTCGTACCTCCAAATCAAGCACCACCCTGACTTTTATAGCAAGTCTTTCCTTGCATTCTGTTATGGTTTTATCATTCAAGTAAAGTTTCCCCCTCCAACTTGTTCTTTTAATTAAAATTACTTATTGAAGGAACCAGACTGTTTTGCCTGTTGAGTTTCCCATGATTAGGATTTTGCTGATAGAACATTCATAGACTGCTTTGACATGTTCCTACGTGCTCTATTTTTCCTGCAAATTGGCAGCTGATTCTGATGATTTGATCAGACTCAGATTCTACCTCTTTGGCGTGACTCTAGGAGATGGTGAGTTCTTTCATCAAGAGTCACCTTTCATCAAGAGGTGTTTTAATTTCTGGTTTTTATCTTTGATTTTAATATTAGCAACCACTGATGCTCAATGCCTAGATCCATTAATTCATTGAGGGTGGCAAAATGATTTAATTCCATTTCTGTTGTGTTGCTTTCATTTATTAGCTGGAATAATTACACAAGGACACTTCCCTTCATCTGCCATTTGATTATACTCTGCTCAGATCAAACAGAAAAAAAATAATAATTTTTTGATTCTTACCTTTTATTTATCTTAGCTTTCACAAGAATGAATAGGCTCCATGTAATACATAGACTATGACCATTTAGCATTTTTAATATGATTATGAACTCTTGGATTCAAGCACAATCTTATCCAAATTGAAGCTCAAATTGCCCTTTCTTTTACCATCAGGAGCCTCTTCAAGCTGGCTTGTGAGTCTTTTTCACATGACCCTAATATTCTTTACTAGCTCCCTTGCTATCTGTTATGTCAAGATGTTTCAGGCTCATGTTGTATATTTCCTGCCTAAAACTTGGAATCAAACATTTTTCCAAGAAACTCTGGTTTCTTTTCATGGGAAATGTTATTTCAAGACCACAGTCTTGGCACTAGAGAGGTTCATTGCTACTAGGATGTCCATTGTTTCTTGGTTTTTTTATCTTCCCAATTCAAATCCAAGACCCCAGGGTCGTTACTCAACCTCTTTTATAACACATTTGTATCGCCTTCCTTCTATACCAAGAATCCTAGTTCTCAAACACAGAAGAAATTCTAGAATTTGAATATCCCCTAAATACTATTTGCTTTATCCCACAATACATACAGAGCTATCTCAGAAAAACAATAATAATACTACTACCAATAATTATAATTACTGAAAAGAATTAAAAAAATTTTTTAATATCTTATCATGAATCTCCCCCATTTTCTTTCAGTTGTAGTATGTCGATATTTTTAAATCATATAGATATTATATTCAATAATATCTTCCTTTTACACCTCATTTGGTCTTAATTTCTCAAGTAGCAACATAGTTAATGCACCATTCCTTTTGGTGATGCCTTTCTAGCTATTTGTCTGAAGTTCATATACTAGTAGATATAAGGAAAGGCCCACAGGAACAATATCTCCTGGGTTCTTCAATGTCAAAAACACTTTGTCTACAAAACACTTTGTTACCGAAAGTCAGTTTTCAGTTTTTCAGGATATACAATTCTAGAATAATATTGTCATTCCTTGGTTATCTTTAAGTTAACTCATTTTCATCTGGCAAAATATGTTGTGTTGAAGTCTGATGATAACATAATTTCGTGGCCTTTATTTGCCATTTTTTCTCTTTCTTAGATGCCCAAGGAAATTTTTCTTCTCTTTTAGAATTCAGTAATTTTAGTAGTAAAATTTAGTAAATAGTAAATTAACAAAAATCACTAACTTTAGTCCTGGGTTTGGTCTTTCTGGGTCAGTATTAACAGGCACATGGTGTACTCAAAATATATAGTTTATTTTTTTTTTGTTTCAGAAAAATTTTCTTGAATTCAGTATTTTAATAATTTTTTTCACCTTGTTTTGGTTTACTTCTTCAGGGACTCCTATTATCTATAAGTTGGAATGTCTTTGTGTATCTTCAATATGTGTTACTTTTTCTCAAATTATTTTTGTCTCCTTCAATTATTTTTTATTTTAAAATTTTCCCTCCATTTTACCTTCTACTTCTCTTAAGGTAATATGTGCTATGTTTATCACTCTCATGTCCCTTCTGTTTTAGTTTTCATTTACAAAATGACTTTTTCATTTATTTCTAATTCTTTCTTGAGTTCTGACACCTCATTCCTGAAGTGTTTTTTTTTTAATTTCTGATTTATGATGTTCTTTTATTTCTTACTTCATTTTCTATGTCATTTAACTCATTTTCAAATAGTTTATGAATGCTTTGACCTGTTTCATGAGTACGACTTTCAGATGTGCTTTCATTACCTATAGAGAGATTATTTTGCTTCTTGTAGCAGTTTGATATTATTGATGAATTCCAAAAAGAAATATTGGATTATGTTGGTAAACTGGTCTTTTCCTCTGGGCATATTAGATTGTATTGGATTCAGAGGTTTTACTTTTACTAAATTAAATTAGGATTAGGGCTTTGATTGGGCCATGTCAGTAGGGCGTTGAGTCCCCACCCCTTGGTGAGTAGGGACTCACATATAAAGACATGGCAAAGGACAGAGTTGGAGTTCTGATGTGGAGTTTTTGAGCTGGAGCCCTGGGAAGTAAGCACACAGAGGAGCTTGGTCATGAGGAAAGAGAAAAGGCTCCAGGAAGAGAAACAAGCCGTTCACCTGATAGTTTACAGCTGGCCTTGTGGAGATAGCAGAGGAGCTGAGCCTGGACAGAAGCAAGCCCCAGGAAGAGAGGAACCCAGGAAGCCTGACATCAGCAGTCATTTTGCTCCAACATGTGGCAATAGACTTTGGTGAGAGAAGTCACTTACGCTTTATGGCCCGCTAACTGTGGGCTTCTACCCCAAATAAATACCCTTTATAAAAGCCAACAGATTTCTGGTATTTTGCATCAGCACTCCTTTGGCTAACTAATACACTGCTCATTTTCTTTTGTCTTATAGAAACTTTGTAAGGGATTTGACCTTCATACTTTAATGTGTTTTTAAAATGTATTTTAATAAACTTTTATTTCAGAATAATTTTAGATTTACAGGAAAGTTGCAAAGATATTACAGAGACTTTCTGCATATGCTATTATCATCTTACATTACTATGGTACATTATAGATACATTATTGTTAACTAAATCTGTATATTTTTAAATTTCAGTTATTTAATCTCTAATGAGTTTTTTTCTGATACCAGATTCATACAAGATACCACATTAAATATAAATATCATTTAAGCTCCTTTAGGCTTTGACAGTTTTTCAGGATTTCATGGTTTTTGATGACCATGACAGTTTCGGAGAATACTCCTTAGGTGTTTCTGTTTTTTAGTTTCCTCGCTGTCAAAACAAATACCATGTGATAGCTTTGCTTAAACAACGGGAAATTATTGGTTGACAGTTTTGAGGCTAGGAAAAATCTAAAATCAAGTGTCATCAAGGCAACGTTTTCTCTCTGAAAGAAGAGTATGGCATTCTGGGGCATCTACCAGAGATCCTTGGTCTTGGCTTTTTCTGTCACATGACAATGCACATGGGGGCCTCTCCTTGCTTTTCTCTTCTCTTCTGGGTTCCGTTGACTTCCAGCTTCTGGCTGCCACCTCTGGCTTTTTTTTCTCTCTGTGACATTTCTTATAAGTCCTTCTGTAATAGGATTAAGACACATCCTGATTTTCAGCTGGGCCACACCTGAAATGAAGTAACCTCATCAAAAGATCCTTTTTGCAACAGTTCACACCTACAGAACTGGATTAAGTTTAAAATGATGTTTTTCTGGAGTACATAGCTCCAAACCACCACAGTCCACCCTGTGGACCCCAACAAGACATGTTCCTTCCACATGCAAAATACATTCATTCCATTACAACATTCCAAAAGCCTTAAGTCATTTCAGTAACACTAAGTTGAAAGTCTCATCAAAATCAGTTATGGGTGTGGACTGGCACAATTCCCATCTGTGGACATTTTAAAGTTAGATAACAAGTTATCTGCTTCCAATATACCATGGAGGGCAGGCATAGGATTAACATTACCATTCCGGAAGGGAAAAAATTGGAAGGAAAACAGGTCATAGGTCCCAAATATTTCAAAAACCCAGCGGGGCAAACACCATTAGATTTCAAGGTCTGAGAGTCATCTGTGGGTGGATGTTTTGTCCTCCAGTCCTGATGGTTCAGCAGCCCCTCCCCTTCCTAGCCCTTGTGCAGTTGCCATGCTCTCCCCAAACACTGGGGTGAAGACTTACCTCTCTCCAAGCATCAGGATGGTGGCTGGTCTCTCCGCGGATGCCTCCTCCTGAACAACAGTGCACAGCGCCTGCCATTTCCACACACACGGCAGCCTCTCCTGGCTTCTCTCTTTTCTTCTGGGTTCCGTTAACTTTCAGTTTCTGTCTGCTTCCTCTGGCTTTTCTTCTCTCTGTGACTTTCCCTATAAGACCCATCCTGACTCAGCTGGGCCACACCTTTACTACAGTAACCCCATCAAAAGTTTTTGTTTAGTTTTTGTTTTGGGGTAGTGTTTAAAAATATGGCAGCTTATTATCTGAAATGACTTGCCTCTGTTCCCTTCCCTCACTGCTCTTTGGATATTCTTTTTCCTTTATCTCTATTTGTCCTGTCCTGTTTGATTTTTTTTTTAACTATGGGAATTTATTAGCTTACAAGCTTACAGTTTTGAAGCCGTGAAAAGGTCCAAATCAAGACATCATCAAGGCGATTCTTTTTCACAAAGACTGGTTGCCAGCAAACCTGGACTCTGTCACATAGCAAGGCACATAGTGGTGTCTGATGGGCTCTCCCCTCTCTTCCAAGTTTTGTTGCTTTTGTTTTCTTGCTTCCGTAGCTTCTTTTTTTTTTCAAACAAAACAATTTTATGGATACATATTAATATAGCATAAATCCATTCAGTGTACAATCAATGGTGTTCGGTGTAATTACGTGTTTGTGCATTCATCACTTCAGTCATTCTTAGAGAACTTTCATATTCCAATAATAACAATAATAAACAAAAAGCAAGCAAACAAACAAAACTCACCACCTCTCAATATCTCTATGCTTCCCTTGCCAAACATAGCTGCTATTCTTTCCTTCTCTTAGTATATTTGTCTTTATATTTTGCATAAACAGGCTTATACATGCACTATCACGCATATTCATGTTTTACATGAGGTTTTACTATCTTATACAGCCCCCTGTTACAGTTTTTAGCTTTCCTTCCAGTAATATACATGACCTTAGACTTTCCCTTTCAACCACTGTCATACTTATATAATAGCTCTGCTAGTTACAAACACCATAATATGATTTCACCTTTTCTATTCATGCCCAAAGATTTGCAAACAACCTTTTTCCCAATTCTGCACAGATTAACCCTCAGCTTCCCACTCTTTACCCTCCTTTCATTATCTGGGGACCTATATTCTAATTATTAATGCCATGAGTTTACACAATATATTTAGTTCATAATAGCACAAACATACAGTATTTGTTCTTTTGTGTCTGGTTTTGCTTCACTCAACATAATGTCCTCCAGGTTCATCCATGTTGTCATATGCTTCACGACTTCATTTCTTCTTACCACTGCATAATATTCCATCAAGTGTATACACCACAATTTGTTTATCCATTCATCAGCTGATAGACACTTGGTTGTTTCCAACTTTTGGTAATCATGAATAATGCCGCTATGAACATCAGTGTGCAGATGTCCATTCATGTCTCTGCTCTCAGTTCTTCTGGGTATATACCTAGAAATGGTATTGCTGGGTCACATAGCAAGTCTGTATTTAACTTCCTTAGGAACTGCCAAACCGTCCTCCACAGTGGCTGTACCATTCTACATTCCCACCAACAGTGAATAAGCGTTCCTATCTCTCCACATCCTCTCCAACATTTACAATTTTTTGACTTTTTAATAGTGACGAGTCTAATAGGTGTGAAATGATATCTCATTGTTGTTTTGATTTGCATTTCCTTATTGCTAGGGATGGTGAACATTTTTTTCATGTGTTTTTTTACTATTTGTATTTCTTCTTTGGACAATTGTCTTTTGAAGTCTTTTGTCCTTTTTTTAATTGGGTAAAGTTTTTTTCCCTGTGCAGTTCTATGAGTCTCCCCTCCCCCTGCTTGCTGTCTGTGTCCATTCACTGGGTGATCTTCTGTGTCTGTTTCTTGCCTTCTCTTCTCATTTTTCTCCTCCAGGCTTCACCGGGATTTAACCTAGGGACCTCCGATGTGGGTGAGAGGCACCCTGTCACTTGCGCCACCTCAGTTCCTGGTTTCTGGCATGTTTCGCCTTGACTCTCCCCTGCGTCTCTCTTTTGTTGTGTCATCATCTTGCTGCCTGGCTCGCCACACATCTGCGCAGGCCTGGCTCACCGCGTGGGCCCGGCTCGCCTGCTCACCTTTTTTTTACCAGGAGGTTCCGGGGATCAAACCCAGGTCCTCCCATATGGTAGATG
>JAQZBX010018970.1:0-34133 GCA_029593785.1 Cabassous unicinctus
GTCCATATGCCTAGGAATCCTGGGGGACCATGATGACACGGATGTACTGACAGGGGACAGTAAGTGTATACCCAGAAACCTCAAAGTCTGGGGCCACATAAGGATCCTGGAGGGAGATGAAGGGTAGAGACCCCCAACCCTCATCTGAGTCCAGAGGGCAGGGCCTGGAGGATCCCCAAAGACTGACAAACAAGTCACAGTATTATGGAGGTGCTCTTGGACCTCTTGGACTTCCAGGAGGATGTCCTGAAAATTGACAGGAGGTAATCTCCCCTTTGAAGAGGGCAAGAGAAACAATAATGTGAATTAAATTTAAGAAAGAAAAATGTCCCAAGTGTGTGGAAAATAAAGAAAATGATATATACACCCACGTTCAATAGAGTGCTACATGCTGATCATTGTGGTAAGAGCTTTACGTGCACCGTGACATTTAATCCTAACTCTAGATGCTGACAAATGTATTTAGGTTTAAGAGATTAAGTAATGTGCACAAAGTCACATAACTAATAAAGGATAAGAAGGAATAAATGTGGGGAAAGTAAAGAAGTCCATGGTGGTGGAACAGGGGAGGGGTGAGAAACTGGCTGATAATTCCATTCAGGTGGTAGGAACACATCCAATCTCTAGACCCTTCCATTCTCTGGGGTCCTTTCTAGACAATCTGCTTATTAAACCTCTTCTTGGTCAAACCGTGACACCCCTCCCCAATTCCACCCTCACTATTATGAATGTCACAGGAAGAGCTGGGCTTTCTCCTTTATCATATCATTAACAAATGTCTTTTAGTTTTGATGGTATCTGTGGCAAACTCCTCTTGGGCAGGAATCAGGCAGAATACACACACACCAGGAGTCCTAGAGGCAGGATAAGCCCCACAAAATTCATGCATGCCCAGGTGTACTTGGAAGGCTGGAGTAGAAGGCAGACATGATCTACCAGGAGTAGATGTGCATGAGGAATTGAGGAACAAGATGATAATGATAATAAGAGTTCATTCTAATCAGACTTATCATGGGCCAGACAGTTCTCAACAACCTTGTAAGATACTATTATTATACCCATTTAATAGATAAGAAAACTGAGGCACTGGAAGGTTAAGCAAGCTGCCCAGAATCACAGAGCTAGAAAGTGACAGGGAGAAATTCAAACCCAGAACCCACACTCCTAACTCTGTTGGAGAGCATGCGATACAATGGAAACGGGAAATGACACTGAAGCTAACCCTCCCCAACCCAAGCTCCTTAAGCCACTGGGAAATAAAAAGCATTGATTAGCTTCCGTCCCTCCCCAAGTCTTGGCCAGATGGGGAAGGAACTGGGAGGTTCAAGGAGAAGACCAATGGGGGGAATACACAGCCAGTGACGGGAGCCTGCAGGAAGCACCATGGGGCAGACGCCCAGATGTTCTTCCAGCTTAACTCCCTTTGGTAGGAACCATAGTCCCGGAAGCAGGGTGACTGAAATAACTAGGGAGTCAAATAAGAGTTATATCCCTGGAGATTCCGTATGAAACTGAGGGCAGAGAATGAGGTCAGAATACAGAGAAGAGAAGGAAAGGAAGAGTGCCCACAAATCCTTGGAGACTGGGAGCCTTTTGGCCATAATGGAAATGGGGTGCACCAGGTAAATTAAATCCACACCATACTAAACAAGCCTCGGTGTGAAGAGCCCATCTCTTCCCTTTAGTAAGAGACCGAGACACACACAATGAGACTGAACAGGCTGAACAATGAATGTTGTAGGGGGAAAAAATGTTCCGTATTTCAGCTCCAATTTGGGATTTCCAAAGGTATAATTTGACACACCAGGACACTTTATTTTTTAAAAAGTATTAAACATTAAAATTAGGATTTTAAATTTTTAAAAAAACCTCTCTTTTGAACTGTGACAGCTTCCCAGTTTCATCCAGTTTTCTTTCAATGTGTGACAGTAAGGATGTTGCTTTAAAACCACCAAGGGAAAGGGGAGTATACATAGAACAAGACTGGTTGTGGACTAATAATTGTTGAAGCTGAGTAACGGGCTTTAGAGTTTCATTATATAATTGTTTTTACCTCTTGTATATGTTTAAATAATTCCATAATAATACAATGGTTTTTTTTTAAATGAGAAGGTAACTAATTCATGAGTTATCGAATATCTTTCCTTAGAGAGCAGAGGCCATACGGCATGTTTTGTAAAAATTCCATCACACTTGTGCTCAAAATATTTTTTAGGAATAGTATGGGTTCTCCAATGGACAGAGAAAGCTTTATTGGGGAATCATAAATTCAGAGAACTCAATGAACTTACATAAACACTCTTTATTAGTTTTAGAAAGCCATCCACACACTCACACGGTGACAGTGTTGGGCACTGTAGCACACGCCAATCCCCGCTCTTATGACTTCCTTTTTAGGCCTCCTTCTCATCACTTAAGACACAGGGAATTCTTTCCATTTCTCAGAGAAAAAGGCTTCCGCTTGGGGTAGGACCCGCTCAAATCAAACTCTGTTCCTCCCATTACTAGCCAAAGCTGTCTCTGTCGCTGTGAACACAGAGCCCTTTGCAGAGGCAGAACAGAAAAGACAGTTTTCAGGAGAGTCAACATCAATCTGTGAGGGCTCAGAAGGAAATGAGGAAGACAGAAGCCATCCTCAGCACAGTATTTGGAAGGGATAGTCTTTGTGATGTGTAGTTCTGAAAAACAGAAAGAAAAAAAATCAAAAGTAGAAACAAAGAATGATTCTCCTTTTAAAGAAAAGCATTTTAAATGCTATAGTTACGTATTTTTAAACTCTCTAAGTCTGTGAAATTAGTCTTTGGCTTTATTCAGTAGCCCATCATCAAACAGGAAAGAATTATGAAGATTTGGTAATCTAAATACATTTAGTGATCTAAAATGTTTATGACTAATACCTACTCAGGAACCAATCATCCAGTCCATATATTGCTCTCTCTACTTTTAAAAGGAAGTAAAAAGCGCCATATTTACATTGGGAAGCTGGCCATTCGGAAGTTCCTGTCTAGATTGAGGATGTCATCCATTTCTTGTTCTGTTAACTCAAAACCAAACACCTGAAACCAAAGGAAAATGTTCATAGGAAATGCAGTTCAACCAACATTTATTTATTTGAGCATCTGTTATGTGCAAAAGCACTGCACTCTACCTGTAGGGGACACCAAGATGTTAAAAAAAACACTTCATTAGACACCTGAAACTTCCCCTACACCTAAGTTCCCAAAATGCACCCTACAAATGAAGGGTCCCTACAAATAATGGGTCCAGCATTACTAAATGGGTGCTCTGGGCTAGACAAGAGGTATCTGGCTCAGCAAAGCAGCCCCGCCACCCAAGGGCCAGTACTCTATAAGGACAAAGCATTCTTGCTTTGCTTTGCTCAACACTTCTTCTTTTCCCCTATTTGATCCTGTTTGCCCAGCGCCTAAGTTGGTAAGAGCCTGTCTCAGCTTTTGTATTCCTCTTGACATGACTGGTGCTTCATGCTGGCCCTCCTAAGCCATTTCTGGTCTCTGACTCAGTCCATCAGATCACATGTGCTTTGGGCCACTTGGGGTCACACATCTGTCTGATCCTGACCAGCTGGCCCAGGGACAGCCTCTCTCCTGTCTGCAGCAGGACTACAGCAAAGGTATAAGGTATTCTGGCCATCACCCAAGGCCCCCAAGGCACATCTACTGCCACAAGGCCAGGGAGCTGAACTGGCATAACATGGGGCAGTCTCTAGATTATACAATCCAGTCTGAGCACAATCCACCAAATGTCTGAGCTTCCTTATGCAATTATGAACCTCTGTGGATAGTCAGGATGTAAGATTCCTCACATTGGAGGGACTTATATCTTCCCAGGAGGTATACCTAGGAATACTGGCAGTATGGCAAGAGGCTCCATGTGGGACAGGAGCCAGTAAACCACCATATGACAGATTCTAACAGCTGGCTTAAGATTTGGGGCATAATTCCAAGGGGTCCCTCAGAAGCCATCTGCAAGAACTGAGGTTCCAGCTTAGCCAAACACACTTTTCAGGCTTACAAGTGGACTGGTCACCTTTAGGTGGTCTAAACCACTCAAAGACCAAGACACCTCAGGAAAGATAAGAAGTGTAAAGTGTATATAGGTGGGAGGTGGGCAGGGGGTCATAGCCCCCACTGACTAGTGTCCAGTAGGAATAGTATTAGGAGCACTATGAGGTACTCTGCCCCCTTTCTCAGGCTCCTTATCTTGGGAATCCTGCCTCTACTATTGGGAAATGCTACATTTGCCCCACCCCAACCAACCTGATATCCACAATGAGCCTCAGGATACTGGCACTGCCAAAGATAGGCCAATCAATCAATACTTAGTGAGCACTTGTTTTGCACCAGCCCTAGGGATACAGCAGTGCCCTCATGGAGCTTGTGGGAAGCTCCAAGACCCACCCAACAGCTGACTTCTGGGTATCAGAGAACTATGTCTACTGAAGACCCAGTTGCCTAGTTAACCCCAAGCTCACACAAGTCTATACTGACATGATCAATGAGAGTGGGCTACTTGAGATGCCTATCACCCATGAAATATTTCTCATGATGACTTCAATGACAATGTTAATGATGACAATTAGCTAATACTATCAGGTGCCTCTATATACCAGGCACTAGACTAATCACTTTACATGCATTGTTATAGTTAATCCTCATGACAATCCTATGGGATAAGAAGTCTGATTCACCCTCCTGATGAAAAAAACTAGGGTTCACAGAAACTAGGGTTTACAGCTGTTAAGTGGCAAGCTAGGCTTGCTGAATTCCAAGTCCATCTTCTTAACTGCTGTGCTACACACTGTCTCCTCAGGGTAAAAACAAATTTCATACACGTCTGCAGTTCTTTGGCTAAGGGTAAAAAATACTGCCCTCAAAGGACCACTGCCTCTCAGTGTTTTATACATATTCTACCAAATAAAGATACATATCCAGTCAGGCTTCATCCCTACCTCTCAAAAGTAACTAGAAAAGAGTCAGGATCAAAAACTTTTTTCAATACAACACTCAAGGCAGCCACCCTCAAATGACCAGTTAACATGCCTCTCTGTGTGGCAGAGACCAGCCGGCTGCCCACTGAGCATCTATCTTCTTCCTCCTGAGCAAACAACTAGACCACATCACAGCCTCCCTTGTAGTATGGTATGACCACATGACTAACTCTGCCAGGTCAATGGGAGTGGAAGTGATAAGCACCACTTCCAAGCCTGATCCAGAAAAGTCTCCCACATGAGATCTCTGTTATCTTTCCCCAACCACGGGCTAAATGGAGAAGACTCCAAGGTCCTGGAGGAGAGCAGAGCCATAGATGGAAGGAACCTGGATCCTTGAATCACTGAGTGACAGCTGACCACCAAAGCCTAAAGTGAACTATTATAAACAGAAAAGTAAACCTCCACTGTGTTAAGTCCAGAGATCCTGGGGTTGTTAGGACATCTAACCCACCCTACCTAATAAATGATCTCAAACCCTTCCAAATAAAAGAAGGAAAACACCTTCCTGGATATTCTCTTGAATATGCTTCGCTGTGACAGATTTGGGAATCACTATCACATTTCTCTGGATCTGGAATCGGATCAAAATCTGCAGGGGGAAAAAAAATCTGATATCACACAAAGGGAAATCACATGGAGTCAAAACTAAGCTATTTTCCTAACAGTTTCAGTTTTATTGTACAACAAAAGTCCAAAAATCAAGGACAGCAGGAGATGTCTTAGGAACTTTCCTAAGGAAGTTTTTTAGAAATCGAACTGGCATTTTTCTGAACAGTTCCTATCAGTGTGTTTGTAATGATTGCCATTAGCCCAAAGAGGAGGTCAAAGGACCTGACTATGCCTTAATGAGAATTCATTAACATGTCTCCAGTCCCCCAAACCTGATATTAGAACACGTAAGGTTTTAATCAAATGCTTCTCTGTTCCATTTTATACCTGCTAGCAATTCAGTGGGTGAAGGCAGAGGGAGACTGCCTAGGAACTCTACAGGTAGAAAATCGTCCTCTGAAACTAAATGGGCAAAGAGGCAAGAGTGAGTGGTTTGAGTTAATGAGAATACGGCTATAACCAATTTGCTGGTAATCCTTTTTTAATTAATCATCAACTCATCCATCAAGAATGTGCTAATGCCTTCCTCCACGGAGTCCAATGGCTCCAAGAGGGCGTGGAGAAGTTCACTCGTAGCTAAGGAAACGGCCCTCCAGCCACATACCTGAGCTGAAGACTTATCGTACTTCTGGGAAATCTTCTTAATCATAGGATCATCCATCAGGTCAACCCCTTGACTAGAGAGAGAGCCCAGAGTAGTGAGTTAGAAGGTCAAAAGAATCTTTCTCCAAAATGGAAGAAAAAAAAATTATTTTTTCTGATCATGACACATGCTCATCACGGGAAATTCAACCAATACAGAGAAGCTTATCATCCCAAATCCCACCATCTGTAAACATTTGGTGAATGCAATGGCACACAACACTTTTCACATATATTTTGTCAATATATTTTTCCTCAAGAGCCAGGTGGCAACATTTGAGCATCTAGAGCAATTAGAGGGGCTTTGGCATGGCCCTCTGTTGGAATCCAGCCTAACAATACATGCTAACAATTAAGAGCTCTATGATTTCATCACCTGCTATTTTAGGACCTGCCATAGTGCCTATAGCATCACTAATAAAGGTTTATTGAGGACAATATAACCTCAGAAAAGTTCACTAAATACTATGAAAGAGTTAATATTGTGAACATGTGGAATCTTTACTGCAAGAGATTCTGAAGACCATGACAGAGTCATCATCTCTCAACATCTGTCCAGGCAAAGAGGATAGGCTCCAATAACTCAGAAGAGCCATTTGTTTTTTCAACCAACATTTATGAAGCAGTTAATATGTTTCAAGGCTACAGAAGGAACCAAATAGAGCCCATTTTCCTTGGTGGTAGGCCCAGGGTTTCAGTTGGCTTCCTTTCCTCTGCTAGTTTCTACCACTCTATCCTCTGGGTTCTTCTATCCCAAGAAGTAGCCGTGGAATATGACCCAGTCTTCTAGGAACTCCCTAGCTGCTACCAAGTTCAAACACATGTGTCCCTTTTCACGTGGAAAATACAAAAGTAATAAAAATTCAAATATTTTCAGCCTTTCTTGGGCCCCTAATATATCCCAGGCACTGAGCTAGGGGCAGGCACTATATCTTATCCATTAAAAAAAAAAAGATAAGATTTCCAGATATAGAGAATAGTTCATGCACAGACACAGAGATTAGAAAGAATGTGTTCAATTCAAGGAACTGCAAGTAGTTTCATATGGTTGGTGAATGGACTGTTTGTGGGAAAGGAGAAGAAATTAGGCCAGAGGTAGCAGAGGCCAGATAGCACTGGCCACATTTGCCATGCCAAGGACTGAAGAATTTTTAACCAGGAAGGTGACATGATCATATTGAGACAGCCCCCTTCAGCTGCCATGTGGTTAATGGATTGGAATGGGGCAAAACTGTGTGAGAGAGAGAGAGAAGGAAAAAGGGAAGGAGAGAGAAGGAAGACATTAAAAGGCTATTATAATAACCTAAGGGAATTCTTACTTAACTAAGGCAGTGACAGTGAGCATAGAGATCAAGAGACAGAATAATCACTAGGACTTGGTGAAAGACTAGACTAGGGGAATGGGAAAGAGATGCTTTCCAAGTTTCTGGCTCAGGGGGGCTACGTGACGCTCTCCTGGCTTCCAGGAGCACCTCCCTCCCTTCATCACAAAAGGTCACAGTGTGTTAACAGTTTCACCTGCAAGCTCCCTTGTGGTTCCCCTACAACCTACCCACACCTCCCTTGGACCCTCCTCTAACTGTCCAAATCAGGACCTGGCATCTATTTCCTGCTATCCTTGACTAATACAACTGAAATGACTAATAGGACCAGTGATACATCCTTACCTTGAGCCACCAAGAGGACTGTAAGCAGTCACGGAGACATCTTTGGAGTGACAAAAGCTAATCAGATTCTTCTGAGCAAGATATGGGTGGCACTCAACCTACAAAAAGAATCATAGCTTACAGAAAAAAAGAAAATCAGACTAACAGTACACTAGAAAAGCTCTAAAAAAGTTGAGAGACCTAATGAATATCTTGGCTCTGTCACTGACTAGCTGCAACATGACCCATCTCTAGGCCTGAATGTCCTCATCTGTAATGTTAATAGGTTGGACTAAGTGATCCCCAAGATTCCAGCCAGATGTAAAGTCTGTGGACCTAAGGTATACCTATGTCATCTGAAAGTCAAATATCACCTTCTTCATGAGGCATTCTCTGATCACATCATTTTAAAACTGCAACACTCCAATAGTTCCCAGCACCCTCCTCTCCTTTATGGGACTCTATGAAATTTATCATCTGACATCTTGAATATTTTAATTATTTGCTTATTGTCTATCTGTAAGCCCCACATGAAGGCAGAATTTGTTTTTCATCTATTTGTTTGGTTCACACTGTATTGCCAACACCTAGAGAAAGCACCTGACATATAGATGCTCAATAAGTATTTGATGAATGAATAAATGAAATCAGGGCATGATATGTGAAAATACAAGCTATAAGTGACTACCACTAACATTTTAAGAAATGTTAAAGGGCAGGACTCTTGCCTTCTCCACATTCTCTAAAGTCTCACGTATAATTCCAGACTATAAGTGGACATGTTTTAATTTCCAAGTTGCTAAAACAAATACTATACAATGGGTTAGCTTAAACAATGGGAATTTCTTGGCTCATAGTTTTGAGTTAGAAGTCCAAAATTAAGGCATCAGGGAGGAGATGTGGCTCAAGCAGTTGGGCGCCTGCTTCCAACATGGGAGGTCCCGGGTTTGGTGCCCGGTGCCTCCTAAAACAACAAGCAAACAGATGAAAAAACCAACTCAGGGGAGCTGATGTGGCTCAGTGGTTGAGTGCCTGCTTCCCACATACAAGATCCTGGGTTCAATCCCCAGCCCCAGTATCTCAAAAAAAAAAAAAGAAAAGAAACAAAACCAAGGCATCAGCCAGACAATGCACTCTCCTAGAAGACTGTGATATTCTGGGACTGGCTGCCAGTGATCCTTGGTCTCTGACTTTTCTGTCACCTGGCAATGCACATGTCAGCATCTTTTCCCCTCTCTTCTAGAGTCCATTTATATCCAGCTTCTTGCTTCTGTGTCCAATTTCCTTTGCTTATAAGGACTTCAGTCATATTGGATTAAGGCCCACCCTCATTCAGGGCACACCTTAACTAATAACATCTTCAAAAGTCCTATTTACAAATGGGTTCACACCCAAGGACCAGGGGTTGGGACCTGAACATGCCTTTTGTGGGGCACTTGATTCAATCTCCAAAAGTCTGCCTCTGGATCCCCAAAAGATATGTTCTTCTCACATGCAAAATACATTCATTCCATCACAACAACCCCAAAAACCTTAAACCATTTTAAAGTAACACTAAGTACAAAGTCTTATCAAAATTGGTTATGGGTGTGGTCCACCCTGGGGCAAAATTCCTCTGCCTAATGAACCTGTGAAAACTAGAAAACAAGTTATCTGCTTCCAATATACAAGGTGGGACATAGGATAAAGATTCCCATTCCAGAAGGGAGAACTTGGAAGGAAAACAGGGGTCATGGGTCCCAAACAAGTCTGAAAACAGCAGGGCAACTCCTTTAGATGTTGTATTAGTCAGCCAAAGGGGTGCTAATGTGAAATACCAAAAATAGATTAGTCTTTATAAAGGGTATTTATTTGGGGTAGAAGTCCACAGATACCAGGTCATAAAGTGTTAAGTTTCTTCTCTCACCACAGTCCATTGCCACGTGTTAGAGCAAGACAGCTGCTGGCATTTGCCAGGGTTCAGGCTTCTGGGGTTCCTCTCTTGCCGGGGCTGCGTTTCTCTCTGGGCTTAGCGCCTGTTTCCTCCACAAGATCAGCTGTAGACGATCAGGCAAAAGGCTTGCTTCTCTTCTCCTGGCGCCTTCTTTCCAACATCAAAACTGCTTCTCAAAAGACTGCTACAACTCTGTTCTTTGCCTTGCCTTTTATATTTGATTCCCCACCCACCAAGGGGTAGGGCTCAACGCCCTACTGATGTGGCCCAGTCAACGCCCTAATCATAATTTAATCATGCCCAGATTAACACATCAGTTTACAAGCATGATCCAATTATATTTGTGGAATTCATAATTACATCAAACTGCCCAACTGTAACAGATGTCAAGGTCAAAAAGTCATCTCTGGATGGATGTTTTGTCCTCTGAGCCTGATGGAGTGGCAGCCCCATTCCTTCCAAGTGCATGGAGAACGGCCATGCTCTCCCCAACACTGGATTGTAGGCCCCACCCTCTCCAAATGTTGGGATGGCAGCCAGGCTCTCCGTGAGCACCGAGGTACAGGCCCTAAACATCTCTAAGCACTGGGGTGGTAGCACTCTCCCTGAAAAACAGGGCACAAGGCCAGCCCCCTCCCAGCGCAGGAGCTGGCCTGCCCTTTCCACACACATGGGTGGGCCCACTCTCTTGCCTGGAGGAGAGCTCTTCAGTCCAAACCTTTGCTTCTATGGTTCTGCTCTTGAAATCATTCTTCCTTTAATTCTTCCCTTCTCTGTCCCTTTTAGTCCAGACTGGCAGTGGTTCTGCTCATATCAATTTTGCAAAAACCTTGTCAGCTTTCATACCATTCAATCAGACAACAGAACTTTCCCTGGATCCTTCCTGATAATTGCACTTCCACTGAAATGGCTGACTGGATCCATGTACAGGCACACTCTCTTCAGCAAAGAGTTGTTCAGTTAAACCCTCACATGGAGCCCTGTCCTCTGGGGACTCACTTCCTGAAAGTTCAGGGAGGTCCCTGGTAGAGCCTCTTCTGGCCCTAGTCTCAGAGCATGCTATCTGGATAGGCTGAAATTTTTAAAACTCATCAGTTTCTGACTGCTTTGTGCTTAAGAGTTTAATTCTCAGTCTATCCCTTTCCTCTTGCATTTTACTATACGCTGCAAGGAGAAACCAGGCTGCATCACATTCCACATTTATCTTGGAAATTTCCTCAGCTAAAATCTAAGTTCATCGCTTGCAACTTCTGCCTTCCATCTAACATCAGAACACAATTTTGCCAAGTTCTCTGCCACTATGTATCAAAAATCACCTTTTGTCCAACTTCCAATACACATTCATCATTTCCTTCTAAGGCCTCAACAGAAGTACCTTTAACATCCATATTTCTACTGACATTCTGTCCATGATGAATTACATATTCTTTAAGATAATACAAACTCTACTGCTCTCACTCATTTTTGAGCCCTCTCAATGCTCCAGCCAAAGCCGTTTCCACATTTTTAGATACTTGCAATAGCAGCACCCCACTTTCAGGTAACAAAAACCTTTTCAGTTTCCCAGCTGCTCAAACAAAAACCATACAATGGGTTCACTTAAACAAGGTGAATTTATTGGCTCACAGTTTTGAAGCTAGGAGAAGTCCAAAATCAAGGCATCAGCAAGACAATGCTTCCTCCCAGAAGACTGTGACATTCTGGGGCTGGCTGCCAGCGATCCTTGGTCCTTGGCTTCTCTGTCACATGCACATGTCAGCTTCTTTTCCTTTCTCTTCTCGGTTCCACTGACTTTCAGCTTCTTGCTTTGCCTATGGCTTCGTCCCTCTGTGTCCAATTTCCTTTGCTTATAAAGACTTAAGCCATATTAGATTGAGGCCCACCCTCATTCAGTCTGGGCACACCTTAACTATTACATCTTCAAAGGTCTTATTTATAAATGGGTTCACACCCAAGGACCAGGGCTTGAGACCTGAATATGCCTTTTGAGGAGGACATGATTCAATCCTCAAGAGAACCAAAATAAACACTTACTGTATTAGTCAGCCAAAGGGGTGGTAATGCGAAATAACCAGAAATGGGTTGGTCTTTATAAAGGGTATTTATTTGGGATAGAAGTCCACAGTTACCAGGCCATAAAGCGTAAGTTTCTTCTCTCACCAAAGTCCATTACCACGTGTTGGAGCAAGACAGCTGCCAACATTTGCCAGGGTTCAGGCTTCTTGGGTTCCTCTCTTCCCAGGACTGCGTTTCTCTCTGGGCTTAGCTCCTCTGTTTCCTCCACAAGGTCAGCTGTAGACTATCAGGTGAACAGCTCCCTTCTCTTCTCCTGGGGCTTTCTTTCCAACATCAAAACTCCAACATCAAAACTACTCCCTCTGTCCTTTGCCTTGCCTTTTATACTTGAGACCACACCCACCAAGGGGCAGGGCTCAACACCCTACAGATGGGGTCCAGTTAACACCCTAATCATAACCTAATCATGTCCAGATTAACAGACCAGTTTACAAGCATGATCCAATATCTGCTTTTGGAATTCATAATTACATCAAATTGCCCAACGGCTACACTTACTTATAGTGAATTAAAGAAAACAGCCAATGGTGCCTTTGAGGGGAGGAAAGGCAGGTTTCCAGGAACATGCTGAGCACAGCACAGAAATTCATCAGTCAGGAAAGCCTCCAAAAGAGGAGTTCCAATGCATCCTGCAACACAGATGAACCTTGAAGGTATCATGTTGAGTGAAAGAAGCCAGACACAAAAAGACAAATATTGTATGATCTTGCTTATATGAAATATCTAGGAGAAGCAAATTTCATAGAGACAGATAGTAGATTAAAGATTACCAGGGGTCAGTGGGGAGGAGGGGTGGGATGGAGGGGGAAGAGGAAGTTATTGCTTAACGTGTGCAGAGTTTCTGTTTGAGGTGACAAAAAAGTTGGAGTCATGGATATCAGCGAGAATATCATAATTTTTTTAATTTAATTAAAACTAGTGTATTGTACACTTGAAAGTGGATAAAATGGGAAATTTTGAGTTGTATATATGTTACTGCAATAAAAGTTTATTTTAAAAAATAGAATCCTGCCTGGCTTTCTGAAAACACTCCCAAGCGCTGCATCCCTGGGTGCTCTTGACTCCATTTAGAAAACAGAGCATCCAGACCCGCCCCCATCCCCACAGAACAGGCAACAACTTCTCTAGTCAGTATGTGATGTGCAGCTCAACAGAAAAAGCAAACACAAATCAGGATCTATCATGCATAAAACAGGCAAAACTAAACTGTCAGAAGTCAGGGTAGTGGTTATTCTTTGTGGGTGGGTGGTGACCAGAACGGGACATGAGGAGAGCATCTAGAAGGCTAAGAATATTCTTTCTCTTGCTGTGGGTGCTGAATACTTGAGTGTTCACCTGTAGAAAATCAGTAGCTGTGCACTTTAGGATTCATGAACTTTTCTGAATGTATGTTAGTCCACAAATTTTTTTAAAAGTTGACATTAAGAAAAAAAAAAGTGAGGCTCTAGTCTTAAAAGCCCCAAATTGCCCCAAATTTCCCTACACATGGCTCTTCTGCACCTTCTTTTTTTATTATTTATTTTATTTTATTTTATTTATCCCCGCTTGCTGCTTATGCTTGCTGTGTCCATTTGCTTTGCGTTTTTCTGTGTCTGCTTGTCTCCCTTTGTTGCGTCATCTTACTGCATCAGCTCACCACGCCATGTGGGCCGGCTTGCCTTCACCAGGAGGCCCCGGGAATCGAACCCAGGGCCTCCCATGTGGTAAACGGGAGCCCAACCAATTGAGCCACAGCCGCTTCCCTTGCCCCTTCTATTTGAACCTATAGTTATAGGACATGGGTGTATGCCCAAGAGACTTAAATCTTTGGGCTGTCCATGTGCCAGCTGGGCCCTGAATCTCAAAAGAGTTGCAACAATACTTTCCAGTTCATTGGACTCACCCAGGACAACTAACAAGGAGACGATGATGGACAACAACCATACCAAGGAACAGAGAGAGACTGCAACTGCAAGCAAGATAGTCCCATCCATCTGCCCCACGGGATCTAAGCCCCCTCTCAATTAGAGGTGGAGTGCGCATCACCATGCCAGAATCCTCAGGATTGAGGAATGAATAATGGACTAGAGTAGACTTACTGTTATCCTAGTGTAGATTTATTGTGATTCTAGCAATGGAAAAACTTTTATCATTGATGTGGAGGCAGAGGCCACCAGAGGTTCTGAGGGGAGGGAGAGGGAAAAACAGGTGTAATATGGGGACATTTTCGGGACTTGGGAATTGTCCTGAATGACACAGCAATGACAGATGCAAGCCATTTTATATCTTGTCATAATTTACAAAATTGTGGGGGAGAGAGTGTAAACTACAATGTAAACTATAATCTATACTTGGTGGCAATGCTCCAAAATGTGCTCATCAATTGTAACAAATGAAGGATGTTGTTAATGTGAGAAAATGTGGGAAGGGCTGGGAGTGGGGCATATGGGAATCCCCTATATTTTTTTTGTAACATTTATGTAATCTAAGTATCTTTTTAAAAAATTTAAAAGTATATTAAAAAAAAAAAAAAGGCCCCAAACTGGAAACTACCTAAGCGCCCAACAACAGTAGAATGGTCAGCTAAAATGTGGTATAGAAATAAGAATGAGCAATCCACAATCACACCCAAATATCATGACCCAAACAAGCACAATGTTAAGTGAAAGGAGCCATATACAAAAGAGTACATAAGGTGTTACTTTCTATTAAAGTTCAATAGCTAATCTATGCTGTTAGAAATAAGAATGGTGGTTATCCTTTTTGCCAGGGTAGGAGGTGCTGATTAGAAAGGAACACACATCAGTGTTCACAGTGGCATTATTCACAACTGCCAAAAGATGGAAGCAACCTAAGTGTCCATCAACTAATGAATGGTTAAACAAAATGTGGTATATACATGCAATGGAATATTATTCAGCCACAAAAAGGAATAAAGTTCTGATACATGCAATAACATGGATGAACCTTGAAGACATCTGTTGAGTGAAATAAGCCAGACACAAAAGGACAAATATTGTATGATCTCACTGAGATGGAATAATCACAATAAGCAAATTCATAGAGTCAGAAACCAGAATACAGGTTACTAGAGGTTGGCGTGGGGGTAGGGAAGGGAGAGTTAATGCTTAAAGTGTACAAAGTTTCTATTTGGGGTGGTGGAAGTTTTGGTAATGGATAGTGGTGATGGTAGTATAACATTGTGGAAGTAATTAAAAGTATTGAATTATATCTTTGAATTGGCTAAAAGGGGAAATTTTAGGTTGTATATGTTACTAGAATAAAATTTTTTTAAAAATAAACCACAGAACTATACAACACAAACAGGGAACCCTAATATAAACCATGGACTATTATTAATGGTACACTTATAATAATACTCTTTCATCACTTGTAACAAATGTACCACACTAATGCAAGATGTTAATAATGGGGGGGGGCAGTTTATGGGAACTCTGTATTTTCTGCATGATTTTTCTGTATACCTCCAACTTCTCTAATTTAAAAAAAAAAAAAGGAGCACAGAAGGGCCTGCTTCTAGGGTACTAGTCATGTTCTAGCTCTTGATGCAGTTGCTGGTCACAGAGCAATGTCAGTTTAAGAGAATTCATCCAGTCCTGTTCTTACATGTATACTTTTCTGTATATATAATATATTTAAAAGTTTAAGTAAAAGAAAGTTCTGCAAAAATGTAGTTATAAACTCAGACAGTAGGTCTAGAAATGCACTAGGCCTTTCCTCACAAGTCATTTTCTCTGCATTAAAAAAAAAGTACATAACCTGTCCAGGAAGAGTCTCCTGGTCTGACAGTCGGTCAGTTATCCATCCTTTTGGTGGCGCCAGTCTGCTCGGGCTGGAGAAAAGGGGAGAGGGAAAGTCCCTGACAGACACTCTCACAGGAAGCTCTTCATTAACGAGGGGCTACCAGGACCCGCCACCATTTCTGAACAGACAGGGTGATTCACTCCACAACTGCAGGTGGCAAAACCAAACTCCAACTCAAACCCTACCTTCCAATATCACCCCTGAAACCAGACAAGCCTAAAAAAAAAACAAAAAAAAAAGTCACTTGCCTATTTACCCTGTCACTTGCCTAACTGCTACCATAAGTTACAACTTTTGACAGCCACTGGAGAAAAATGCTTACGTCATGCTTCCTCCACTCTCCCATTTCCAGTAGAGCCATAGGGAGTTAACAGCTAAAGAGCCAACCGCATCTATTAAATCCTTTCACGCCGTTTACAAGCTTACCTGGTTAGTTATTGGCTTGTACTGCAAATCAGGTTTGTTCAAAAGTCTCTCGAGCTGCTGGCAGTTGAAGTTTGACACTCCGATGGCTTTCACCAGCCCAGTAATCACCAGGTGCTCCATGCCCTCAAAGGGAGCAAAGAATTATTTTTGTTGTGTACACTCTGCCCATTCCTCTGATAATCCCTATTCCTCGCCTCCTTTGCACAGTTTTCTAAAACTGGCTCTACAATTTTTTTTATATATTTTACTTGATAGTTCAAAAGCATTTCTGCACTCAAGCTCTATTTCCAGTTACATCACTTATTAACTGGGAGACCTTGAGCAAGTTAGATGACACCATTAAGCCCTGATTCCTTCATCTGCAAAATGAGGGCACCACTGTCTACATCACGGGGTTGTTTTAAGGACCATGTGAAATAATGCACATAAAGCATTTAGCAAAGGGCTGCAATTTAGTGAACACTCGACACATTTTAGCTATTATCATTCCTATTATTCTATCTATTGCTATCGTACTTGGCAAATACGTACATGGCTAATTTTATTTGCCCACCTTTCTTTCCACCTAGATCACAATCTTCTTAAGCACAGATATCTGTCTTCATTCTCCTATCCTGCCCTCACCACTTAAAACATTTTAAGGAACCTGAGGACAGAGCAACCCAAAGCTTTGTGCCTTTCCCTGACCAGCAAGCCAGACTGCCCTCAGCTTCAGAGTTTGGCCTTTGTGTCAATGTAGGTAGTTGGCAATAAGTTCTTGGCGGCCATGGGGCCCATGACAAATAAGTCAACGTGCACAAGTTATTGCCTCAATTCTGTAACAATCAGCCAGAACCACACACATGCTATCCATAATAACCTAGAGTTTAAGGCCAATCTTTCAGGAACAGCAATACAGTAAGACAGAAAGGACTGGAACACCTGGGCACTAGTCTTGCTATTTCAGATACCTCAGCTAACCTGTTTCAACTGATTTTTAAAAATCAGGTATTCCCTCCCTGCCTGATGCTTCCCTCTGTCTTCTCACTCACCATAGATAGCCCTAGACTTTCCCACAGCTTTCCCTATCCATTCCATACTAATGGCTCCAGAAACGCATCTCCTGAATTCAACCTAGGCTGGAAACTCGGCAAGTTCATATTAGAGCTCGCTTTCCTCCCAGGCCTCCAACCTGCCCCTCCTCTACTCCCCATGTTGGTTAGCAAGATTACATACACTGAGTCCCCCACACAAGAAGCCTGAGTCATCGGTGGATCTTCCTGGTCCTCATTCCACACCCATTTATCAGTTGTTACTATGATTCTCTCAAATCCATCACCACCTCCTCTTGATTCCCATGGGCACATCTTATTTCAAGCCTCATCCTACTTCCTCTGGACTCTGGCAGCAGGCTTATAACTTGGTGACCCGACCGCCGCGCTTCTCTGATCTCTTGAACCCAAATTTTGCCAAGCTGCCAAGGTTATCATTCTAACATGCTTAACAAAGAACTAAAAGAAATGCTAATAGTGGTCACTACTGGGGCAATGTAAAAATTGTTTGTTTCTTTTCTTATGCTTTTCTGGATTTTCCTTTTCTGTAATGATAGTGTGATATGTTTTCATCAAAAAATAAACGATTCAGAAAAGGAAAAAGAGGTCTGGATTGTTTATCCTAAAAACAAATGTTTCAGAGAGATGACCCAAACTAAACTAAAGGTAACAAGAGTCTCTGAGTTCTTCAACCAAGTGTTCGTTCCTAATTCATACCGTAAACCTGGTATGTTTGAACACAAGAAGCTCAAGCTTTTCCAATATCCTATTCAGACATTCATCAGCTGGGATGCAAGAAGCTGCCAGATGGGTGACTGAGCTTACCTCCCATGTGTCCAGGTAGTCCGTGTCGCTGGGTATAACCATGCCATTGTGATCCAAAGGCAAGTCTTTGTCCCCAGGCTGTGAGACCAGAAGAAATGGAGCTTACTGAGGAGCTTATGATCCATCCCCGTTGAGGAGACTGAGTAGAGTGAGAATCAAGATGTATGGAAAGAATTCTGGACTGTGTGTCAAAATATCTGGGTCCAAGCCACAGCCCTATCACTAAGCAACCCCATCTCGGTCCCACAACTTCAATTCTCAAGGCCTTGGTCTTCACCTTTATAAGATCAGATGGTGGTTGGACTAAATGGTCTGCTGAGTCCCTCCCAGCAGGGAAGCTGAAGTTGAAGTTCACTGCCCAGCTCTCACAAGACAGGAAAGGCAAGGAAACCCTTGAATCCTCGCCAACTGCTAGGAAATTGTCATTCTAAGTAAAGAACAAAGGAGAAAGGGGCTTCCTTTATATCTTAAGAACTCAATCAACCTTCTCCCAACTCCATTGTTGAGATCTTCTCTTCTTTTCTTAGAATTCCCATCATGATGGAGGTGCATGGCAGGCCTCGAGCAGAGAGATAGCTTGGAACGGTATACGTCTGAAGTCATCCCTCAGAACAACTGCAGGTACTGATTTGCAATCAACTCTCTGTAGCACGTTACAGGGCGAAAGGTGTCAGACATATTTATTTAATGACACCTAGTCATTCTCTGAAGCAATAGTGGGGAGCATGTCTGTAATTCCAGCCTGACCCACATGATAGAGGAATTCTGGATGATGAACTGAAGCAACTAACGGTCTCGCTTCAAAACCACCTCCCACGTTGATTCTTCTCTCTGCCCCACAGGAATGTTATCCTGCCCTCACCCTTAGGCCCTGCTCTTGCAGTCATCAGAAACGACCACTGCATCCAGTCCCCACCAGCCAGAAGACACACTGATTGCTACTACTCCAAGAGCAAGGCCCAAGGAGTCAAAATTTCTCAATATTTCTGCATGAAGTTTGAATTCCCCTTCTAAGCATTTATGCTTTACTTAGGTAACACCCAATTACTCATAGATTTCCACTCTGTAATCTGTTGTGTTATCTAGTTGTTTTCCTACTTTACCATCCAACTACAGGGCTCTCTTAGAAAGTGAGGGTCAGGCAGTGAGTAACAAATGTCTGACATATGTTTCTGGGTCCCTATAATCTTATTTATATTTCCTGTGCCTCAGTTTCATCTTCTATACAATGGGGATATTAATAGTACCTACTTCATATAATCATTGTGAGGATTCACTGAGTTAATATATGCAACACACCTAGAACTGTACCAGGTAAATGTTAAATGCTACTTAATTAGCTATTATTATTTTATTTAATATTCTCTGAATGCACTTGATTTCAAAGATACAGAAATCATTTCTTAATCACTCACTCTTGTTTTGCTTTCTGTGCATCTTCTATTATCTATTAATATGACTGATATAGAGTTGCCTGTATTCTTTGTTGAAATTAAATGCAATGCCTTAAAGTAAAGCTACACTGGGAATGAAGTGGTTTTTGTTGTTGTTGTTGTTGTTATTTTAATCTAAAAAGATAACAAGCACTGTGGCCCACACCATGAGATCCTCAAAGAGAGGAAACCTATAGGGGGCTCCCAAACAGCTGATGCCCCGTTTCTAGGAAAAGCATCCCTTCAAGGACTTCTGTATTTCACAGGCCACTGCAGGACTGAGTCCTTGGCCAGGCAGGCTGTCATTCCATTCTGGACAAATATGCAGGGACATCCTGATTGGTACCAACATGTACTAAGGCAGGGTATCCACCACCAACCAAGTGGGGAAAAAAAAACACAGCTGAGGAATGTTTTAAAGGGAGAAGGGGTGTGAGCTGCAATTAAGTGAAGAAGATAAAACCAGTAGAAAAATAATCTATCACCATAGCCAACTGGACCCAAGCTGCAGGTGACAACCAAATACTTCCCGCATTGCAAAGCAGCAGTCACTCCCCAAATCGGACAGAACCTGGCAAGTAGAGACAAGGTGAGGGGATTCACTGGGAACTTGGCAAAGGTACAAGCAGAGGCTCTGAGCAGCAGTATTTTCTCTGTCTAATGCCTGGTTTTACCTAAAAGACCTATGGGGAAAAAATGACTGACCTCTTGGCTTGGAGAAAAAATGAAAGGCTTAGAAGAAAGAACCATAGAATATTAGAATGGGGAGGGGGGACACACCTCAAAGGTCCTCTAATCCAAGCTTCTCCTCACTTGGAGCTCAGAGATGAGCACCCCAAGCAGCCAGAGTGTGGCTGATGCAGCTGGAGCCCACATGCCCTGCCTGCTGGCTCATGCTCTTCCCACCACACTATGGGGTATGACCAAGGAAGGAAAAGGACTGACACTAGGTCTCACCACCTACTGCACTGCACCTTGAAACCCATGGGCCAGTGGATGAGGTAGAGGTCCAAGTAATTCAACTTTAAGGCCTTTAGACTCTTGGTACATGCTGTCTTCACCAAGGACTTCTTGTGGCAGGTACACCAGAGCTACAAAGGGGAGGAAGAAAGCACAGTCACACACAGCCACAAATCTAATGTTAACACAATCTGCCCTTGATCCCAGAAACTTGGTATCTGGAAGACAAAAGAAAAAAAATAATAATAATCCCAGACCAGATGGAAATAAATTCAATATGACAAGTTCTCAGGGGAGGACAGCAACATTCACCCTCAGAAAAGTTCCAGGAGTCCCCAGTCTAGTATATGGAGGATGAAAAAAACATCCCAGAGAAGATGACAATACAATCTGACAGGTTCTGAGGGAAAAAAGTGACATCACCCTCAGAAAAGTGCCAGGACTCCCTCAGGGAGGGATTTCCAAAACTGGTCTCCTTCAGCCATTTTCCTCCTAAAGAGAAGTTCAGGACACCATAAGGTATTTGATGGGAGGACTGTCTGGGACTAAAAGTTGCCTGCAGGCAGAAGGATTATGAGAATAAATCAGAAGAATTCCTATATTGTGTTTCCCACTTAAATAGACCCCATGTTAAAGTTTCTCTGTTACTAAGGCATCATAATCACACAGGTTAAATTAAGAAAGTACATTAATATATGTTACTTTATATTTATTTCTTTAGATATTTCCCTCACCACCCTCTTTTAAGTAGAAAAATATGTAATTTGCTTTTCCCCTCATTATTTCCCCCATTATACTATTATTAACTGTGAAATAATCTAATCTGAAGGTTTCATCACAAGCAAAAAAACAAAAATTAATAAATTTAATTAAAGTAAAACAGGGGGGATTAAAAGGTATGAAAACAAACTATAAACACCATATATTAATTTTTAAAAACATAAAAAGTTTAAGTAAATACATCATATTGTTAACAGCAGTTGTTTCTTAAGGGATGAGTACCTAAGGAATTTATTTATCTTAATAGATTTCTACAACCTTTCCAAATTTCAAAATAAAGTACATATTTCCACTTCTGGCTTTGAGCCACTTAGGAGCAACTTGTCCCCAAATTAAGAGGCTAACTAGAAATCCTCAGGTACCCATCTTCCTACCTTGAGAATTATTCAAGAGAAATTTTTGTTCCTAGGCCTGTTTCCCCCACCAAGTACACACCTAGACTTCTACCTATACTACCCCTCTGCTTTAGTTTTACATAGTTATGCTGAATTACAAAAATGAATTACCTTAAAGTAAAACAGAAAAGCAAATCTTCTATGGAAACAACATTGAATCTTGGAATTATGGTATCTAAGGCCAGGAAAACTACTCTAGAGATGATCAATTCCAAAGTCTCATTTTACAAATGACTGACTAACTAGCCAATGACTAACCCAAAGTCTCACAGCCCACAAATGACAGCTAGAACTTGAACCCATGACTCCTGATCAAATGGATTTAACATTCTGCTTCAAATTCCAAAGCAAATCAATTCTTTGACTCTCTATTACGTTAGTCCATCCCCCATATTTTCTACAGAGCTTGCCTCCTCACTATCCTTCACATCCACTCCCTCTTCTCTCCACTCTCCCACTGTCCTAGTTCAGGCCTTCATCTCCCACCTGCCCTGTTACTAATGCCTAACTGGTGTCCTGCCTCCAGTCTTCTCACTCTGAAATACAAGCTAAGCTTCTTTTAGCTGCTACAATATCCTACATATAACACAAGCCATATCGATATGTAGATTATAGATATATAGATATCTCCCTTGCTTAAAAACCTTCAATGGTTCTCATTTGGAAAAAGTGTAAAACTCCTTCAAATGGCAGACCAAGACTTTCATGAGCTGGCCCCTGTCCACTTCTCCAGCCTTGTTTCTCACTACTTTCTCCTGCCTAACATTTTTGATTCCAGAACACCAAGCTTCTGCCAGTTCCCTGTACCCACCATAAAGTTTCATGCCTGTGCCTTGGCTCAAGTTGTTCCCTCAGCAACACCTTTACCTGGCACGAACCCCAGAGTTTCTTATCCAGCAGATCCAGGGTAGAACTGGGAATCTGTATTTTAACAAGTATGCGAGGTGATTATGAGTTTGGGAAGCACCATGTAGAATGAATTCATGAGGGCTGGGACTTTGTCCTACTCATTACTGAAGCCCAAGTGGCCAGCACTCCATAAATGTTGTTTTATGAATGAATTGTTAATTGGGGAAATCTCTGTGTACTCTCATATAAATGATAACATAAATAAAATGAAGAAAATAAACCTACACACACTACAACTCAGTATGGTCACTAAGCTGTAAAGGTCCATAGTGCTGGTTCAAATACACAACAAAGTCATCAGCCCCTGGAAAGTTCTTCACATGCTATTTCAGCTATCTAGGGACCCAAGCCATGAGTGACCTAGAGCCTATTCTCCTGGCAGCTGAGAAGTCTTACCTTACTGACAACAAACAGGTCCTCTCGTTTCACCACGCCCTCTTTGATCTTACAATGAATCCCTGCTCCAACCTCACCCTCATTGTGGTAAAAGTAGGCACAGTCGATGTGTCGATATCCAGCATCTATTGCCACTTTCACTGCCTCTGTCACTTCTCCTGGAGCAGCCTGCAAAAATGAACAAATCCCACAATCAGGGGAAATCAACCCAAATTTCCTCCTTTCACTCTAGATATAGAGTCAAATCATATCGAAAAGATTAAGTCACTGAGTTGGAATAGTCCTAAAATTAGGGAATGTCAGAGTCAGAGAAGAATTTATAGATAACCTAAATTCCAACTCATTTGCTTTTGGAGGAGGAGGTGAGAGGGGACTTTCTATAGGTATTTTTTGTGCCTGCAAAGGTGCTGTGCTGCCTGAATGTGCAAACAAAGGGGTAAATAAATGCAGAATGAATAACTCAGACACAGAGGGGTTATTAATACCCATCCTCTACCCTCAAAGACCATTAGTCTGGTTGTAAGGTAAAACAAGATATAAACTCACACAAACATCATCTACCACACTAAAGGGAACATGCCAAAAAAAACAAATGAATGGTATAGATTCTAGAAGCAATATGGCATTCCAGAAAAGAGAAAGGTCACTGTAAACTGGGCTGCTCAAGTAAGAGAAGGGAGTAGAACTAAGGGAAGGCTCAAAATATCATAAACCGAAACTTTTTAAAAGGATTTGCAGTTCACATAGCACTTTCTCACTTGAACTTCACCTGTGAGATATATCAGTTTAATTATCTTCATTTAACAAGCAACAGATTCAGAATGGCTGAAAATTAATGAGCCAAGTATCTTTTTTTTTTGAGGAGGAGGAGGTACCATTGAGCTACACCCACTCCCCCAAGTATATATCTTAAGTTAGAAAAAGAACAACCCAAGGAACTAGAAGGAAAAAGAAAATAAAAATAAGAATAGATACCAATGAAGTAGGAAACAAAGATAAAACAGAAATGATCAACAAAGCCAGAAGTTAGATCTTAGAATAAGCTTAGTAAAACAGTCAAACTTCTGCCAAGATTGAGGAAGAGAATAGACCAATGAATAATTATTAGGACTTGGCCTCCGTATGAAATACCCTTGTGAAATACCACAGCTAAAACCTCCATTTTCAGAAAATCTGATTTCTTAAAAATTCGACCTTTCAAACAGAGGAGTATAATTATTGCAAAATAGTTTCTTTGTTTTACAAAAGATTTATCTGTGTTATTTGGGTGCGGGTTATTTGTGTGTGTGCAGGACTCAGATTAAACCAGTCTCCTCATCGCCTTCATTTTGCAACAACGAAACTGCAGCCGGGGTGGCTGGGACAGCCTGTCCCAGACCCCACGTTCCTTTCCTACAACTGCCAGTGGGAACACAGGTGACAGCCGGATACTGTCAGAACAAAACTAGAACCCGACACTTTCGGGAGCCCAGCGAGGAGGTCACCGTGGCCCAGGGAGAAAGTAACAAGCGACCAGCTGAGCCCGGGCGACGCTCCGGCCAATTCGGCGGAGGGGAAACGAAAAGGGGCCCCCAAAGTGCTGGGGGACGCTCCCAGCAGCCGAACTTAACAAAGCCACGCCGAAACCATCGGCTGCTCCTTCAAGAAGTGGGCCCGCCAGAAAAAGGAAAAGGCGCTGCACGACCCCAACCGCGAAGCCGCTTTACCTTCCAGGTACCCAGTCCCACGGCCGGTATCTTCTTGATGTCTCGCAGACTCAGGTGATGTGGCGGCTGTGGCGACTCCGCAGCCATACCGCGCGCCGGGCTGACCGGTAGACGGTCCTGATTGGCCGGCGAACGGCCCCTGATTGGCCGGCGGACGTTCCCTGATTGGCCGGAAGAGCCGCGCCCCCGCCGCGTCCCGCCCACACTCCCGGAGACCCGAGCAAGGATGTGAGCGTGCGCAGGCGCAGTGTGAGCGACCGCCGCGTCGGGACCGCTGGGCGCCGTAGAGGTGTTGCAGGGTGTTAACCATGGGAAGCCGTGGTTACAATTCTTGAGTGCTTTGCCTTGTGCTTGGTGATATGTCTGGTAATAAGACCAGAGACGCTGACCTCAGCGAATGACCTGATAAAAGTGGTGATTTACAGAGTTCTAAGATTAGAATCTGGTGATGGTTGCACGACTCTGTAATCTAAAAACCATTAAATCTTGCACTTTAGGTGAACTTTATGGTATGTAAATCTCAATAAAACTGTTTTTTAAAAGATGGTTTACAAAGATTAAACAATGGAGCTATGAGCAGTTAGGTTTGGGGGGCGAGGAGGGAGCAGATTTTCTCTAACAGTCTCTAACTGCCACAAGCAAGAGTGAAAACCGACCTGAAATATGCATAGGATGGGGTGGGGAGGGGGCGGGAGGAATTTCCTCTTGACGCAATACATAAGAGGAGGGGAAGGAGAGGGTAGCCAGGGTTCCAGAGTAACCCGTCTCTATGCATTCTTTGCATAGTGAACTGGGCAAGTTACTGAGCTTCTCAATGTCTCAGCCTCCTTATTTATTCCATAGGGTTAATAATAAGCACTTTATAGGATTGTCATGAGGATTAAGTTGGATATCATTAACATAAAAGCTTTAGCAACTACTGCAGCCACTCAGGCCTGGCTCCTTGCCTGAAATACCCTCACAAATGGCAAAAGTATATAAGTATCATATGGAAGTATTCTCTGAGTGCTGTAATACAGCTTAGCCACAAACCCGTTTTCCCCATGAGAAATCGAGAACACATGCAAGGCCAGTTGCCTCCTGTGACAGGGCCTGCTCTAAAGGAGCTTCAGAACACAAGGAACAGTGAAAAGTGCCCCCAGTCTCCATAGTGCTAGAGGAACCCAGAGCAAGGAAAGGGGCATCCCTTATGGGGGTTAGGAAGAAAAAGGAGGGATCAGGATCACACAACCTCATTTGTTGGAACCTCATGGCACGATAGAAAGAGTGAACCAGATATGTATGTAAAAAACAGATCAATCCCTAATGCACATGATGAGCAAAAGAAGCAAGTTGCAGCATAATCCATAAAATATATCTTTTTTAAAAAATATCATATAGTTTTGGTTTTCTGGATACATACAGATGTTATCTAAAAGCAGAGAAATCAGCCGGGGAATATACCCACCAAATTAACTAACAGTGATCACTTAGGAGAAAGAACAGAGGGGATCAAGTTGTGGGAGAGGGAGCGAAGGATGCTTTAGCTTTATTTGTAATGTCATATTTTTTTAAAAGGAAACTGTAATCATGCATTCCTTAACAACAAAGTAATTTTATATATTTGTTTAAATTTTTCTTTTTAGGAGCTACTCCATAAACTGTAAGCAAACAGTATGACTCGTTTATATGGAATTTGTCTAATAATCAGGAGTTCCCTATAGGTCACTTGGACGTTGGTCACTTGTAGGAAGTTTAAACTCTAAGTATGACAGCTACATTGAAAAATAATTGTACTGAAATTAATTTGTCTATCTTCATTTGGTTTTATTTTTTAAATGTTTGTAAAAAAGAGACTGTTTTAAGGGGGATGGGGCAGAGGGCGTGGGCAATTTCTTTTGTAAGTGTAAAATAAATGAACACGCATTGTATACAAAAAAGAAAAAAAATTAGGCAGTACCTATCAAAATTTGTAGATGCCCATGTTCTTTCACCCAATCATTTCACCCCTCAGTATCTACATAAATATTTACATATGTGCACAAAAATGTCTGAAGGTGTTCACTCTGCATATATTTATCTATGGAATTAAGTGCAATAATTTTAAAGAATACTATCTAGCTATTTGTACACACTTGGAAAAAATCTCTACGACATTGTCAAATGAAAAAAGCAATGAGCAAAATAATCTGTACCGTATAATTTATGTTGTAAAAATTATTTGTATCCGCTATATAGAGGTATGCAAATGCATAGAAAAAGGCCTAGAAAGATGCAAAGCTAACAATAGTTAGCTACAAGAAGGGGACTCTACCTGTTCTATAGTGTTTGAATGGTTTAGAATGAGAATATATTCTTGCAGGTTCATTTTTCATAATCAATAAAAATAAAATAAAGATTACCTACCCGTACTTTATTTTGGAGGTCTGCCATTTACTAAGTATGAAATCTTTAATAAGTAATTAAACATCTGAAAGCCTCAATCTCTTTATCTGCAAAAGGGGAACAGAAATGCCTACTTTGCTTTCCCTTATTATTGGAGACCCTCTTGGACCCTTTTCTCTCACTGCCCACATCCGTTCGTCCTCCAGGACGGTTCTAGTGACTGTGGATGCCTTTCCATTCCCACTGCCATCCATTTCTAATCCATATCACCAGCCCCCCAGCAGATTAGTTTAACTAAAACACCATTAGGTGTTCCTTTCCTTTGCCAACCCCTTCAGCAGTTCCTCACTGCCTATCAAATTAGGTCTAAACTTCTTAGCCTAGTTCAAAAAACCCACCACCACTTGCTCCCCCATACAAAGGCAAGCCAGGTTTGTGGATGACCTTTGAACCTGGAGCTTTGCCCTTTTCAACCCTGCCCTTGCATATGCTATTCTCCCATTGCCCCCGGTAGAAGTGGTTTCAATTTCTTTGAATTCCCATAGCACAAATCCTCAGTATTTTGTTTTAATTACCCCCCATTAAGCTGCAAACTCCTTTTGAGGGCAAGAACTTTATTTATTAATGTGGTAGCACACTGTCTTATCGAGAATAGGTGGTAAATAAATATTTGTTGAACAAATGAATACCGTTACAAAACACTTGAGTTTAATGGAATTAATATGAGTTCTAAAAATATAAAGTAACAAATAGGACTGATTGCCAGTACACACCAGTACAGTCACACCAATTCTAAAATATTGAAAGACTGCCCCTGGAAAGACTTCCCTACCACTGCCCTTTGCCACCCAAATGCCTCCCACTGCCACTGCTGGCCTAGTCTCTCCTCACCTGGGAGGACCTGGACTTCCCACAGTCTCCCAACTGAAGGGTTAATGGCTTGCACAGCAGGGAGCCCCCAGGTCGGCTCCAACCATGGGCTGGGGTCTACTGGTGGGTATATCCATTCTGACTGACCATATCAGTATTGAATATTTTTATAATCCCCTGTGATTATAAAAAAGATTTAATTATACAGTTTGAAATAAATGCTTCTCCTCATTGTAGAATCTCTTAGAAGAGTCAGCAGATACAAGAATAGAAAAGGAAAATGATAGCTTGTCAGTCTCTGAAGGTGTAGGGTACATCCATTAGGATTCACTCTTCATATAAACCAAAAGATACGCCGTTTCCCCCCTAGAAAGAAAGAAAGGCATCAGCATTAGCAGAAATGAAGCATTTATAGTCAAACGATACACCAATTCGTGATAGGACAAGCATCAGCAAATGTCTGAGTTGTTGGGTTAAGTCTTCATCTGTCCATCACCTCAGAGGGAAATAAATGGGATGAGCTGGGAAAATAACCACTAAGCTGCTATTTGTTAACATTTAAATCAGAGTTGACAAACTACTGGCCCAAAATCTGCCTGCCTCCTGTTTTTGTAAATAAAGCTTTATTGGAACACAGTGACACTCATTCATTTACATATTGTCTGTGGCTGCTTTGGTGCTACAAAGACAGAACTAAATAGTTCCAGCACAGACTTCATGGCCCACAAAACCTAAAATGTGAACTCTCTGGCCTTTGACAGGGTAAGATTGCTAGCCCCTGATTTAAATCATGGGGAGAAGACTGACAACTACAAAACAACAAAGACTGAGCCCCTAAGGGAGATGCTTGGGAGAAAAGGGAAAGATGAAAATTAGAAGGTTGGAGGAAGATTGAAACTCCACCTAATTCATTATTTTGCAAATTGTCAGGCTACCTCTGCAACTGAAAATCATCTCTAATTTTACCTTTGGTGTACAGTCGCTCCTAATCCAGAAACTTAGCTGGCAAAACTTACAAAGTCTCTCTGCTTTAACTTCATCCAGCTTTTTTCTCTCCAACTTCCCCTCTGTAGCTACTGATTTTTTAAAAAATAGTTAAGTACTTACTAAGTACAAGCCATTGTACCTGACAAAGGGGAAAGAAAGATGGAAAGAATGGTCCTTGCCCCCAAAGAGCTCATGGTCTAGTGTGAAAGAAAGTTTTGTAAGCAAACAATTACGATACAGTGTGATCCTTGCTTAAAAAAACAGAAAATACTGAGAAAACATAAGGGAAGTCCCTACAAGTCTCCTGGGGTGTCAATGAAGACTTTACAGAGTAGGAAAAAGCCATGAGCAGAGGTATTAAAGCATGAGAGGGAGTTTGCCTGGATTCTAAGATAGAAGAAGGCAACAATGGCCAAGAACTGAATGTACAAAGTCACAGAGGGATGACAGAGGATGTGAGGTTGGGAAGTCTTCAAATCTTAGTCCGCATTCCTGTGGGGTGTGAATCCATTTGGAAACAGGACCTCTGAAGATGCTGTTATTAGTTAAGGTGTGATCAAACCAAATGAGGGCGGCCTTTAATCCAATATAGCTGAAGCTCTAATAAGCAAAGGAAATTGGACACGGAAATAGAAGGCAGAAATCAGAGGAGCAGACACAAGGAAAGAGATCGCCATGTGACAGAGGGTTACAGAATGCTACAGACTCTGGGAGAAAGCAAGCCCTGCAAAGTACTCTGATGCTAGACTTGTCACCTCCCAGTGAGACAGTAAATCCCTGTTGTTGAAGCCATCCAGTGTGCAGTATGTGTCATAGCAGCCCTGGCAAACTAAGACGGGGAGCTACCTGTGCTTTAGTATTGTTGGAGTCTAAACTGTGAGAAAAGCATGGTGGAGTGAGATGGGTGTTGAAGGATGAGGTTGAACAGTTAGTCCCTGGAGAGTCATCAGCACAGAAGTGATAGTTGAACCCATGAGCGTTTCATACAGCTCCAGGGACCCCGGGTAAGCTCAGCAAGTTTCCACCATCCAAGCACTTCCCTTACCAGCGGTAGTTATGATTCCCATAGGTACACCGGATATCTTCCCAGGACACCTGGAAGTACATAAACAGATGTGTTCAAGCAGCCAGCCAACATTTATTAAGCATCCAGAGAATACAGAGTGCCACAATTTGCCTTCCCTCACTCCTCCAGACAAATCCACCCCGAGTGACTCCCAAGAACCTGAAGCATCTAGGGATACAATACTATGCACACGAAGTCCCTCTTATTACCCTTCTCCCTCTGTTTATACTTGGTCATGCTTAGCCCACAGTTAACTTACATATTTCTAACTCCTTTACCTTTCCAGAAGTTTCCCACAGAGCATGAAGTTGCAGGGCACTGAGCCTAGAGTACCAAAAGTTTAGCTACTAAGGTAAATGGACTCTCCCAGAACTATGAACCAGATGGGGGCTGCATGTAGTAAAGGGCATGGAGCCCCATAAAAGGCCCCACACACGGAGAACAGGACCACAATGTACCTGGACCTTGAGGAACCATCCAGACCTGGGCTCAGAATTTATTAGGAGTGGCTAACCCAGGGCAAAAGTCCACTTTGGATGGACGTTCCTCACCCAAGAGACGCAGGAGTCATTGAAGCAGAACCATTTGTCATCCACAGGATTCCGGATATAGGCACAGTAATGACCAAAGTCAGCCATTCCCAGATGGGCAATCACGGCAAAGAGTTCATAGTGCCCTCCAGGCTGGAAGGAGACAAGACACAAGATGACTCACCTATCACCCCTCCTTTTTTAACCCGAGTCTAAAATAAGGACACATTTATTATTATTACACATTTATTGAGTGCCTACTCTATGCCAGACACTGATGCTTCAATGGGACTAGAAAACAGTTCTTGACCTCAAGAATCTCACAGCTAATTAAAGGGCAAAATACATTGACAAAAGAGAAACTCAATACAATTTAGGATCTCACATCTTTATTGAGCAATTCATGAATCAGGCAGCAACTCATTCAGAAAGTAGAAGGCAGCTCCATCAAGGGGATGGAAAGGGGAAGCTCCTAAAGGGTGAATGTGGAAGCCAGTGAGGAAATGGTCTGATTGGCTGACATCAAGTTTCTAGTTTACTTAGGGGGGTTCTTACAAAGTGGCACACAGATGTACATTGATTAGCATGGTACCCGTGTCCATTCTGATAAGCTTTCTCTACTGGAGAAACTAGTTTTATCGCCAGATATTGCTTATCAGCAACCTTTTAGCACATGTTCCATTTTCTATTGTTTTGTCCTCTGGAAGAACCCTTATCAGAAAGAGGTCTTCTCCAGGTAATACCCAATGCAGACTGTCGTTTTATTTTACTTAACCTCAACTGGAATTATAATGCTGTATTTTATACCAGATGTATTTACAAGGTAATTTGGTTAGACTCAATTTCAATCCAGCCCCCCACCCAAAAAAAAAAAAAAACTGTAGAAGGAGCTACCACCTGAGGAAGGGCTGAGGAGCTGAGGAAGGCTCCCCAGAGAAGCCATGCTTGAATTGATCTTGAAGGAGGAACAAGCTTGGAGACAAGTTGTGGGAAGAGGGTATTCTTGGACCCAGAATTTGCAAAGGCCAGGCAGCAAAACAGAGCAGAACATGTGAAGGGCATGGAAGGCAGAGAAGGTAGTGGAAAGTCACAAGAGATGGGGCTACAAAGGCCAAGTTAGGAATGAAAACATTATCCCAAGAGTCTGGTGAGCCATCGGAAGATTTTAAGCAGAGGAGTAACATCATCAGATTGGTGTTTCAGAAACACGGTGAAATAATGTGGTTTGAGAAGTGGGTAGGGAGTTGAGGTGAGAGAGAAGCCCTAAGAAGCTAAGTTGGGTGACTGCAACGGTGCCAGGTCATTATAATGCCAGTAATAATTAGTAACACAGTTATTAGCTGGCCTTTTGCATTTACTACGCATTTGGCGGAATCCTTTACAGGCATTGATTGTTTCATTGAATTCTCACAATAACCCTGTGAGGTAATCCTGTTTTACCAAGGCAGAATCTGAGCTCACGGAGGTAAGATAATGTGCCCAAGGTCAAATAAGTAGAATAGACAAGATTTAAACCTGGGTCCTTCTGGCTTCAGAGCCCAAGCTTCTTGATGGTGTGGGGACTCATACTTTGGTATATGGTTGAAATTCGTCCATAACAAAGTTATTTTTAAGTGGAAATTTTTAAAAAAGAAATCACCAGGCCAACTGTGCAAGTAGAAGTAAGGGAAACTAGAAAAGGAGAAAATGAATATCCTATATAATAATATAATAATAATATAATTATATAATAATATAATAATATCCTATATAAGCCCCGAATAGGTTAAAAAAAAAAAAGCCTGTGTTACTGCAACAGTTGTTAGGACATATTATCAGGTCCCAATTTTCAAAATACTATGGTTCTGGAGCATGTACACACAAACAGACCACCTGAACAGAGCAGTGAGATCAAAAACAGACCCATATACATACAGGGAAAAGAGAATTTGCTAAATATAACATTTCAAACCTATGGAGAAAAAATTGTTATGTCATTTTGTTTTTCTCAGAATCTCCCAATAAGTTGCTAACTCAGGATGATTGAAATCAACTTTAGTCTGATTAAATTTGGCCCAAAGAACTGGCTACTTTCTTATTATCCCCAAAGTGGACAGGGACTACTTTAATAAGAAAGTTTGATTCATGCTATACTTAGGCCCTAAAATGTTCTGTTTACCTAGGCATGTATTTGTAAATACTACACGTTATTTCAGAAAGAAGGTACTGCGAGGCATAGGAGTGCAAACTGGATATTTGAAAATAAGAAAGTCTTTTGAATTTTTAAAGAAAGCAACTACAGACAACAAATGGCAGTGGTAGTGTGATGATAACCTATCATTGTTATTCAAGAACACACACAGGTTTCCACCATGAAAATACTGTTTAAAAAGTGTTTCTTGTTTCTTGCTTTTATAAAGATCACACTAAGGGAGCTGATGTGGCTGCAGTGGTTGAGCGCCTGCCTCCCACATGGGAGGTCCCAGTGGCTCCTAAAGAAAAAAAAAAAAAAAATGAGGGAGCCAACTCAGGGGAGCCAGTGTGGCTCAGAGGTTGAGCACCGGCTTCCCACATATGAGGTCCCTGGTTCAATCCCCCACCCCGGTACCTAAAAACAAACAAAAAAATCACACCAAGCAGCTGTTTTCCTCTTTGTTTATCACAAGTGTGGCCAGCAGGTGGCAGTATTTCTAAGGTGAGGGAATGATAGACAACCAAAGATGCAGCTCTGATGAGCTCCCAGCATATGGGGATAGGAGGCAAAATTGAAAGGACGAAGTGTCTGACGATATGGAGGCTGGTTAGGAGGATCTCACCTGCTCCTCAGCATCGGAGTGGTCTTGCTCAACCAAAAGGACCCGATTGAAATCCAAGCTCTGGGGGAAATGCAGTGAGTGGCAGATCTTTTCTGTCTGCGAGTTCCTGATAGAGAACCGCATGAGGTGGATTGTCAAGGTCTGGGGCAAATGGGTCACCTGCAAGACCTGAAAAATCAACATCTCTGTGAGATGAAGTCCTCAGGCGTTTGGAATAGACAGATTCAAAGAAACCAGGGTCGGCGGTATATTCTTCCCAAAAAGAGGGGAGCGGGCTGATATAATAGAGAGAGGGGTTCCAATTCTGTGGGGTCCTCTGAGAATAATACAATGCTTGACTATTATACCACTGCACAGCTCCCACAGAAGGTACGAGCAGCCCAGAGTTCTCACAGGGGACCAAACCCTGGGGATCCGGGAAGGTTAGTCTATCCGTGAAGGGAAAAAAAAAAAACCTGCCCATTGCTCTCGGACCTTGTCCTCTTGTCCGTACAAGGCACAGTATTCTGTCAGTCTCAATTTTACTAAAGAGATGTGATCTGAGGAGCCACATCCACAGCTGTGGCGTCAGAAGCCTCAAGATCCCAGGCTGACCCAGGTCCCCTCCCCTAACCCTTGGAGCTCTGGGAAGGCGCTACAGAACCCCCACATCAGACTCCAAGGACTAGGCATTCCACTGGGGCAACTGCACGCTGAGAAAGCATCTAGTGTCAGGAAGCGGGTCCCCAGAGCAGGCCCGAGTACCTGTTTCCTACGGGTCTTCTTCCCACAGTTCTCACAGAAGCACTTGCTTTTGCCTGATAAGTCCCTGGGCTGGAAGAAACAGCACAAGGCATCCTCCTGTCCCAGGAGGAAAGGAGAAGCAGGGTTGGTATTTCCCATCTAGAGTACAAACGCTCACCCTTGTGGATGAAGATTAAGACTTTTCTTTTGTTTCTT
>JAQZBX010018971.1:0-12985 GCA_029593785.1 Cabassous unicinctus
AAAAAAAAAAAAAAAGAAAACCAAAAACCCAACGGGGATGCCCAGTTAAATATGAATCTTAGATAAACAAATAACTTGTTAGTGTAAGTATGTCCCAAGGATTGCGTGGGACATACTTACACTAAAAATAATAATTTGTGAGTATCAATATGTCTCAGATATTGCATGGGATATGCCTATACTAAAAAGCAATTTGAAGTGACATGAACAGAATTAAACCTTTAATATATTTCTATTGTTCAGAGTCATCGTTTGTGTGTTAACTATTCAATTTAGTTCAATAAACCTTTATTGACAAGCTAATGAAAAAAAAAAAAAAGCAATTTGTTAGTTTAAATATGTCTCAAGTATTTCGTTTGCTTCTCTAAAAAGCAGATTCGTTGTTAGTAACCCTAGTCCTTAAGTGTTGCATGAGACAAACACTAAAAAACAAGTCCTTTGGGGAAATGGAGGTAGCTTAAGTGGTTGAGCTCCTGCTTCCCACGTACAAGGTCCTGGGCTTAAAAAAAAAAAGTCCTTTGTTAGTTTAAGTGTATCCCAAGTATTGCATGGGATATACTTACACTAAAAAAACATAATTTGTAAGTAGAAATATATCCCAAGTATTGCACCGACATACCTATACTTTAAAAACAATTTGGAAAGAGAAAATGAAAATACACAAAAAAGGAATAAAAAACAAACAAACAACAATTTGGTAGTATAAGTATATCCCAAGTGTTGCATGGGATATACTTATACTAAAAAAAAAAACTAATAATGCCCTATTTGGGACATACAGGTACTAAAATGTTACCTGTTGTTTATCTGAGATTCAAATTGACCTGGACGTCCTGAATCTTATCCTATCCTGGGGGCTTCAGGTTCTTCAGAGACAGGTGCAGCTCCTTGGCGCCTTCTTCGCCATCTGGAAGGTGTTGAGGGAGAGGATTGAGCCTCAGCTCTGGGAGGGGCCTCATGCCCCCAGATGAGGGAAAGGGGAGACCATGCCCGCCCCACCTCTGCCTGCCGGCCCCCAGCCCAGGACTCCCTTCAGCCCCCCCGCCTCACCGTGCTTTCCCACACTTGCCTTCCAGGGCGGTGGTTCGTCAGCACCGGGAAGGACAATCTGCTCAACGCCTGGAGGACGCCGTATGGAGCCAGCATTTTCCAGGTACCCCAGGGAGGCTGCCTTGGTGGTCAGGAGGATGCACTCCCCTCCAGCTTGTTAAACAGCCACCCCCCCCAGCAGCCCCCCCAGGGCCCCACCTACCACCCTGGCCCCTCCCCGAGTACCCTCCAAGTCCCCGCCCACCGTCCAGCTGCTAAAGCCAGGGTGGCAAACTCTGGCCCGCGGGCCCCATCAATCCTGCAGCCTAGTTTTGTTTTTCAATGTGTGTGTGCGGGTTTGGTAAGATTTACATAACTTAAAATTAACCATTTTTTAAAAATGAATTTCTTTTTATGCAGATGACATGTCTAACACAAAATTTGCCATTTTAACCACTTCTGAGTGTACAATTAGTTGACATTAATTATATTCACAATGTTGTGCCACCATCACCATTATCTATTTCTGGAACTTTTTTATCACTCCCAATAGAAACTCCATATCCATGAAGCAGTAACTCCGCATTACCCCCTCCCTCAGCCCCTGGTACCCTGAAATCTACTTAGTCTCTATGAATTGGCCTAGTCTAGTAACTTCATACAAGTGGACTCATACCATGTTTGTACCTTTGTGTCTCGCTTATTTCACTCAGGATACTTTTTTTTTTTTTTGAGGTACTGGGGGCCGGGGATTGAACCAAGGACCTTGTATATGGGAAGCTGGCACTCAACGACTGAGCCACATCGGCTTCCCTGAGTTGGTTTTTTTGCTTCTTTTGCTTGTTGTCCGTTTTTTTTTCTTCAGGAGGCACCGGGAACTGAACCCGGGACCTGCCATGTGCGAGGCGGGTGCTCAACTGCTTGAGCCACATCCGCTCCCCAGGAGAATTTTTTTTTTTTTTTAAAGATTTATTTATTTTATTTTATTTATCCCCCCCCTTGCTGCTTGTGCTGCTGTGTCCATTCGCTGCGTGTCTTCTCTGTGTCTGCTTATCTCCCCCTTGCTGTGAGGTCTTGCTGTATCAGCCCACGGCGCCGCGCGAGCCGGCCTGCCCTCACAAGGAGGCGCCGGGAAGCGAACCCGGGGCCTCTCATATGGTAAACGGGTGCTCTATCCATTGTGCCACAGCCGCTTCCTGCCGTGAGGTCGCTGCATCAGCCCCCACCGCACCGCTCAGGCTGGCGTGCCCTCACAAGGAGGCCTCGGGACTCGAACCCGTGCCTCCCATATGGTAAACGGGGGCTCTATCCACTGAGCCACACCCGCTTCCCTACCAGAAGAATATTTTTAAGGCTCATCCATGTTGTAGCATGAACCAGAGCTTCATTCTTTTTTTAAGGCTGAATAACATCCCATTGTATGGATGGGCACATTTTGTTTATCCATTCATCAGTTGATGGACCCGTGGCTTGTTTCCCCCTTTGGTTATTATGAATGTACAAGTTTTTGTGCGAACAGATGTTTTCATTTCTCTTGGGTACATCCCTGGGAGTGGAATTCTATGTTTCACCGTTCAGGACCTGCCAGACTGTTTTCCCAGGCAGCTACACCCTTTTACATTCCCACCAGCAACTTGTGAGGGTTCCGATCTCTCTGATTTCTCCCTGTTCTTGCCCATCTTGTGATTGTCCTTTTTATTCTAGGCATCCTTGTGGGTGTGAAGTGGTTTTTGGTTTTTACATTTTTAAAGGGTTGTTAAACACACACACACATGGGGAGTGGATGTGGCTCAAGCAGCTGAGTGCCTGCTTCCCACATGGGAGGTCCCGGATTCAGTTCCCAGTGCCTCCTGAAAACAAACAAACAAAAAACCCCAACAAGCAAACAAATGAAAAAACCAACTCAGGGAAGCCAATGTGGCTCAGTGGTTGAGCACCAGCTTCCCACATATGAGGTCCCAGGTTCAATCCCTTGCCCCTGGTACCTAAAAGCAAACAAACAAAAAAAACACAAACACACACACATGAAACAGAATATGCAACAGAGACTTGGGTGGCCCACAAAGTGTAAAATATTTACCATGAGGGCTCTTTGCAGAAAAAGTTTGCCACCTGTGCTGTGTGGCTTCATGGCTGGAAACACCCTCTCTGAGCCTCTCAGAAAAGAGCAGTGCTGCTGTCCCGTCTCTCTTGGAGTATAGAGAACGGAGGCCCGCCCTTCCCAGGAGTATTGTCACCTGCCCAAAGCCTCCCTCTCTTTCAAGGCTCAGCTCCAAAGGATCTGTCTCTGGAAAACATTTTGCCTCCCTTACCCCCTGCCAGGAGAATCCGGGCTCCCTGCTCTGGAGTCCTGAGTCCTTGAGAGCAGATACTGGTCTGAGTCTCCTCCCTCTTCCCTCTGAGACCACCCAGGTGGTCAGGGACCAAGGGCTGTGCCAGCCTCAACCTGCCTCACCTCTCCTTTCTCTCCCCCTGCCCCCCACCCCGCCTGCAGTCCAAGGAGTCCTCCTCAGTCCTGAGCTGTGACATCTCTGGGAATAACAAGTACATCGTGACGGGCTCGGGCGACAAGAAGGCTACTGTGTATGAGGTGGTCTACTGAGACCGCCCTCTTCCTGCAAACCAAGCTCGACTCCTGAGGGAGGGACATTGGTTCAGAGACCCCAATACCCCCTCCTTCAGCCATACCTCTGAGCGCTAACGTCCATCTGCTCTCTGGCTGTCCCCCTCACGTCTTCTCCTGCTGGATGAGAGGGCAGATGGGGCAGTGGGGGCGGGGAGGGGGCTTTGGGGAAATAAATGTATTTATCACAATTGCCTTTCTGTGTTGGGCTGGGGAATTGGGGATCGTGATCGTTTATCGGCACCGTTATGAGGAGACACCACTTTCTAGTGGGTAAATCCCTTCTTCTCGCAGCCTCTTTTCCCCTATCTGGACAATGAGGTAATTCATTCTGCGTGTAAATACAGAGGTGTCTGCCTGTCCTGTGAAAGGACACTACTATGAGAAATGAGCATTGTATTAGGCAGGAGAGTTTAGGCTGTGCTGCGTAACAAATAGTCCCCCAGATCTCAGTGGCTTAATACAACATACGTTAACTTCTTACACATGAGCATGCCCTTGCGGCATGCTAGGTCTTCCTGAAAATAGTTGCTCAGGGCTCTGGGCTGGTGGAAGTTTTCGCCATCTCAACATGTGGCTTCTGGGTCTGACGTGGCAGGAGGGGAAGACTCACATGCCACCATTAAACACTCCGGCCCCAAAGTTTCATGTGTCTCTTTTATTCTCAACCCTTTGGACAGAATCATCCCATGACACTGCCCAAGTAGAAAGGGTTGGGAAATAGAGTGGCGCACGTAGCTCTTTGGGAATGAGTTCTCCAGACGAGGCTTGAAGCAGCCCAGCTGTGGAAATGTCATGAGCTGGAGTGGGAAGGGGTTGGGTGATGACATCATCAGACCGGTGTTCTGGAAGCTCACGTGGGCTGCCACGTGGCGAGGGTGAGGCGTGGGGAGCTTTGGGGGATATTTTGGAGGACCAATGGCAGGGTCCTTGCTGGCGGGCTGTCTGAAGACACTTTATGGAGATGTGGGCACAGTTAAGGAAATAATTGGACCCGTTGAAGCCAGAAGGGACGGGGAGAGCAAATGGTGTTTTCAGAAGCCCCACTGAGAGGGTGGAAGGGAGGCCAACCCACGGAAGCTGTGGCCGTGAAGTAGTTTCTCAGCCTCGGCACTACTGGCATTGGGGCTGCCCTCTCCCCAAAGGCTCCTGACATGGCCAAGCGTGGGGAGGGGACTGAACCCCACTGGGTGAGACCTCTGCCGTGTGCAAGTCCATGACGACGCACAGAAAAACAAACGCCCATGTCACCCACCCCTTCCCCCACTGGCCAGACTCAATGGGAAGTGGAAGGGGGACCAGCCTCCCAGGGCTCGGGGCAGGCGGAGAACCTCTTGCCCTGGGCAGAGTAGAGGTAAAAAATTTTGAAGGTGGATGACCAGGGCATGCTGGGAATTTAGACGTGGGAGTGGAGAGAGGGCACACGTTTGACTCCCAGTTTTCCACCTTGGATATTTGTGTGGACGGTGCAACTAAGATGGGGGAAGCCTGGGCTAGGAACTGGGTTGGGGTGAAAAGTCTCATTCAGCCAGATCGAGGCTGGGCAAGGGGGCGGGATAGGATATTGGGGATCCCTGCTTTTGAGGAGGCATAGACCTCAGTTTATATGCTGACCATACCCTTCTGGCTTCTCTGGCAAGCAGGTGTGAGCAAGTGGCAGGGGAAATGTATTAGTCAGTATATACTAGGTTATGGTGTGGTAACAAACAGTCCCCACAATCCCAATGGCTAACAGAGGCTTATCTCTTTCATTATTGGTCTGTTTGGCAGGGACTCAGCTCCCTATCTTCAGTCTTGTACCCAGAACAATGGGGCAGCCCCATACCAAGGAGATGCTGGTTTCAAGGCTGAAGGAAGGAACACAGAAAACCACAAACTACCATGTCACTTCCACTCAGGTTTCCTTAGCAGGGGCTGGTGACACAGCCCAGCCTGATGTCAAAGGGACGGAAACACGTACCAGTGCTCGGGAACTTAGCAAAGGCAGCTAAATAGAAAGACGTTCTTTGTCCAAGGCAGGGTGTCCCTCCTCAGCACTGCTGCCATTTGGGGCAGGGTCACCCTTGGCTGTGGTGGAGCATCCCTGGCCTCCACCCACGAGATGCCAGGAACATCCCCCAGTGGCGACAACCACAAGTGTCCCCAGAATTGCCCCTGACCAAGACGCAGTGACCTAATGGAATGTGTTGCCTGGACGAGGACTGAGCCCGGGACCCCTGGAAGCCAGGCCATGAAGCTGGATCAGTTGGAGAGCTGGAGCCTTGCTTGATGTTGCAAAATATCCATTCCCCACCGTGACGGCCTGGGCCGGCGCCTTTGCTCAGATTCTCAGAGGAGGAGGTTCAGAGCCACACGGCTGGGTGAAATCCTAAATTCTGATGAAATGGGGAGGATGGGGGAAGTGCCACACACACCCCTCCAGAGAGCAGGCCACAGGTCCCCGCCGGCTCTGCTTTCTCCACTTGCTTTATTACACACGTGACGGAGATCAGAATCGGCGAACCCACTGGCCAAACCTTACGTGTCCACACAAAAAAATTCCCTCCCCACCGACCACCCCCCTCCACCATCACCCCGTTGGTGGGACACACACACACACACACACACACAACTCCGTCGTGGCTGCAGTGCAGGTAAGGAGGGGGCGAGGCCCCTCAGTACGTGATCTGGTACACCGAGGCGCTGTCCATGGATCCTGTGACGATCAGGCGGTTGTTGGAAGCCACATCGCAGCAGATGACGGAGGAGGTCTCAGGAACCTGGGATGGGGAGGGCAGTGAACGGAGGTGGGCTCGGACACTGGCCCTGGGGTGCAGCACTCCCCATCAGCTCAAGTGCGGTCGTCTCGGTGGCCCCCCTGGGCTCGGAGCCTCGCATGCCCAGAAGAGCTGCCCGCCTCCTGCCCACCCCCCTGCATCCCCACGGTACCTGGAACACCTGTTTTCCCGTCGGCATGCTGTAGATGCCCACTAAGTCGTCCAACCCCACGCTCACCCACCACTGGCCTAGAAGGGGGAAACAAGAGGGGCGCCCCATCACGGTGCATGTGGGGGGACCAAGCCACAGAAGGCCAGGTCCCCAAAAAGCAGGACCTGGGACTGCAGACCCAGTTCTGCCCGCGACCGGGAAAGAAGGGCTCCCGCCTCCCCCATCCGCCTGCAGGAAGCCCGGGGTTTCTGCTAGTGAAGGGCAAGGCAGAAAGCTGGGTGGGACTTGATCCGAGTGGGGTGGGAGGCTGGGGACCCCCCCCAGTCCCCTCACCGTAGGGGGAGAACTTCAGGCCGAGGATGATGCTGCGGTCATGCCCCACCAGTTGCCGCTGGCCCTTGTCAGGGTGCTGCAACCACTGCTGGCCATTGGCCAGGCCAATTAGCACCCAGTCCTCCCTGGGGCTGGGGGACAGGCTCATTATCTGCAGGGTGGGAGGCGAGGGGCGGTGTCAGGAGGCAGGCGAGAGCCGGGGCTGACGGCAGGGGGTCAAGTCCCAGACCGCTTCCTGGCGGCTTCTCTGTGCCTCGGTTTCCCTATCTCTAAAATGGGCAGGGTCTGCCCTACCTTACGGGGACTCGGTGAGGCTCCTACCACCTGACGGAGCGTGACCTTCAGGCTTCGCCCACCGTGGGGGACCACGAGCCCGCCTCCCTGCAAACTGGGTCCCTCACGTGGACCAGCCACTGTCCGAGCCAAGCGGGCCCCGCCTCCTGCCTCCCGCTCTCCGCACCTGCGACTCGAATTCGACTTCCTGAGGCTCCCCGACCGTCCTCAGGTCCCAGCATCGCAGGCAGGCGTCCAGCCCCCCTGCCCAGACGTTGTGGCCTCGGACAGCGACGCTCATTGTCCCGTTCGGGTGACCAGAGAGCTCTCTGGGCAGGAGAAACGCCAGGAGGGGGAAGGGCTAAGATTCCGAGGTCCGGGCCCTGGGATCCACCACCAGCGGCCCCAGCTGCAGCCTCCTTCACCCCCCACCCCCGATCTACCGCATTTTAGGCACAGGAGGTGCAGCTTCATCACACACCCCCAAATCCCCGCCTTCACAGAGCTTATGTTACAACTGCCCCCCATGCGTGTGGAAATCCCGTCCACCAGCCCAAAACTTCCACATCTGTCCAAGCAGGTCCAGGAAGAACCTCAGCCAGGTCTCAGCTCGAGCCTTCTACCCTCAGACTATCCCAGCTTTGGGGGTGAGTCTACAGGAATCACTTTCCAGCAGGGTAAAGGAATAAAGCAATGGGTGGGGACGTACATCGTGATTATTGTAATATACGCTGCCCACCGCCCTCTAACATTTATATGGCGTTTGACATTCTTTAAAATGAGTTAGCCCTTTGAGGAATCCGCCGAGTTTGGTTCTATCACATTCAGTTGACAGATGGGGAAACTGAGGCACAAAAGCGTACAAATGACTTGGCCGAAAGGAGCCAGATCTTGAATGCAAGTCCCAGGAAGCTGGACAGCCTGGCCTTGAGAGCACTGCATTCCGGGTCAGGGTACAGGGTTGGAGAGAAGCACCTGGTTGATGGATGGGTGCAGGATGCAGGGAACGAGACCCCACCCACCCCCGGGCCCCACCTGACTACGCCCTCATGGCGCAGGTCCCATATCCTGACGGTGCCGTTGGTGAAGCCGGCGAAGGCCAAGCTGTCATCGGGGCCGGCAGCCAGGGCCTGGCAGGCGAGACCCCCGCAGGGCAGCTCGGCCTTCACGTGGAGCCAGGGGGCGGCCAGGTCCCACACGCTCACGCACGCCAGGCGGCTGCCTCCTGTGAGCAGGGTGGTGCTGTCCGGGAACAGCAGGCAGGTCCGCAAGGAGGCGCCGGGGGTCTGGGATGGGATGGCAGTGAGTCTCCACCCCTGCAGGCTCCAGAAGCCCCGCCCCCAGCAGCCTGCCCCGCCCCTCACCTGTACAGGCAGGTGACTCTCTGGGAACCTGTCCTTGGCCACCTGCCCGGTTAGGCTCCACACCTTGACGCCGCCCCTGCTGCAGGTAAACACGTGCCGCGTGAAGCTGCTGACGGCTGTGGCGAGCACCGGCTCCCCATGTTTTAGCGTCCGCATCTTCTCCAGTTTGTAGGGGACGGCCAACTTCTTTGACTGCCAGGGAAAGGACCCCGGCCTCTTCCAAGTATCTTCGAAGTCCTCGGGGTCCCAGGATCTTGGGAGGGGAGGCCTCGGAGTTACTGGCTTGCCTGCTGGCCCCTCTGCCCAATGGAGGGCAGGAGGCCTCGCGTCAGGGTAACTGAAGCCCAAAGGGGCTTCGGTCTTTGTCAAACGTTGTGGTTATCTTCTCAGGCCTTGTTTCTCCACTACACTGCTCTGTCATTAATACATCCCCTCCAAGTATTCTCCCTCTGCTATAACCACACACCTTGGCCATCTGCCTGGTATTGCTTTGCCCTCCCTGGCAAACTCCTACGCATCCTTCAAAGCCCTAACTATTATGGCCATCCCTCCAGGAAGACTTCTCTCCCCCATCTTCTCTCCCAACCTCATATCACAAGTTTGGGTCTATCTGTATTCAGCTCCAACACTGAATCCACCACCATCATGGAATTCTTTCCCCAAATTCCTCAAATCCAAGGCTAGTTATATGTGGAAAGGACAGTGATGTTTGTGCAAATGTAATGTACACCTCCACCCAGATTCCTCAGCTCAGGATGGAGGGGACGGCACGGTGGTGACGTGCTCCTCTCTACAGGGCAGGAACTCAGGTAGAGAGACAGGTGGGCAAACAGGTGAGGAAGCCCAGACACTTACATTGGCTTCAAAAACTGATAGGCTGTTTCATCAGGCTCCTGCAGGTGGAACGAGGACCCCAGCTCAGCCCAGAGAAGCCGTCTCGATCCGCACCCCGCCCAACACACACCCACGTAGTCCATTGTCCATTCCCTCTTGTTCCATTCCCGCCTTTGGCCCCGAGTCAGGAGGGCAGTCTTTATGGGAAGGTATCCCAGGTATAGGTGTGGAGGAGGTTAGGTGAGGGTGCCGGGAGAACAGGAAGATGCCACCCGGGCCAGGGGTCTCACCTGGGCCACGTGAGAGGGCACCCCCTCTGCTGCCGTGTCTAGACTTGTTTTCTTTTCTCTGGAACTCTCAGAGGAGCTGGAGGAGGAGGAGGAGGTAGGCAGGCTGGGACCTGGGAATACAAGAGCAGAGAGAAGCACAATCAGACCGCTAAGGGCGGGCTTTCCCCCACCCCACCCGGCGCTGCCCTCGAGTCAGCCCCTTCCCCTGCAATTACCCAAAGCAGCTCCAGGACACGTTTTTGTTGCTACGGAGTCCTGTGATGCTGGGATCTCCTGCTGCTCCTGTTCACAGGCAACAGAAGATTCTGGTTGGGCAAGCTGACCTGAGCAGGATCAGTGTCAGAACCTTAAAGCTTTGGTTTTATACCAAGGCTGTGTGCACAGGACTCACTGACTGCAGAAATCCCTTCTTCTCATCCAGGCAGAGTGGCTGGAAGTCTTAGGACACAGTCCAGTCAGCCCTGGTAGTCCCAGGTTGATCTAATATGCTCACCTTGTTTTAAGTCCTCTTTAGGTAAGAGTTGGAAGACTCCAGAATGAGACTCAGAAGGACCCATGAGGCAGAGGGAGGGACAAGCATCGAGGAAGGGTGGAAGAGCAAAGACGAAGCAGGTGGACAAATTAGACTGGAACCAGATACAGACAACTCATCTTTACTTACCAAGCCTGGTGCCTGTTTTGTTGCGTTGACCATGGGAGGGAAGGAGTGTGCTGGAGACACAGTAATACAGCAGGACTTAAGCTGTGCTGCCCCTTGGACACAGCCCGGGGTTCCCCGCCCCCATCCCCTAAGGGAGAGAGTCACCTCTGTGTCTTGGAGGTTCCTTCATCGCCTCGTTGTGTGTACCAGAAAAAATCTGCCACAGGCGTTTTGTTAGAAGATCCTGCCAAAATTGGGGCTGCTGAGAATCCCAGAAGGGCCAGGTCTGGGGCCGGTGGACTGAGACGGCATCCCCTTGAGAAAGCTGCTGGTTCCAGGTGGATGACCTCGTGTCCGCCACGTCTTCGAAGGCTGGCCTCTGGGTCTGGACCTTCGGCTGCCGGGGAGGCGCAGAGCTGGATTCCTGACTGGCTTGTTGACCAGATGAGACTTGGCTTACCTGGAGCTATTAAACGTAGGGTCAGGGGACACACACGGAAATGCCCACCACCCCAAGCCTGCTGCTTCCATCCCCAGGGACCCAGAAACCTACCTCGGAAGGCTGGAAGTCCAGGGGTTGGCTCCAGGTCTCCACCAGCTGTAAGAAGTCTTTGCCCTACAGGGAACAAGCAGCTTAACGGTTAAGTGTTATCAGAGTGAAGGCTCTGCCATCTCCGTAAGGCAGTTTTTCACATCTGTAAAATGGGGATATACTGGCTACCTTGAACGTTTTGGGGCAGGTGAGTGATAATGCAAAGACTTCGGCATAGCATCTAGCCTTAAGCACGCATTCAACACGCAGAAGCCAGCCTCGGCAGCTGGTGAGAAAAATCTAATCCTGATGGCGAGGTATGAAACAGAATCAGTCCAACTTCCAAGAAGATGCACCTCAAAAATAAAACCTGAGTGCTACTCCTTCCTAGAAGTGACACCGAGAAGTAGAGCTGTGCGTAGGTATGCCCTTCTGTACAAAAACGTGGGAAAGATATACGAATTTGCCTAAACCACCTCTGGAAAGCTACTAAGAAGCCAGTGATCACCTGCTGGAGAGAGAGGGTGGCAAAAGGACAAATAGAAGACCCACTGGGCCGGTTGCTTTATGGTGTTTTTATCTTTAAAATCAAGATGTATGACGACGACCAATTCAAAAGTTTAAGTCAAAAGTTGTTTCCCACCAAACACGGAATAAGATCCAGATCAGAACTGTCCAACAGAAGTACAATTGGAGCCACGTGTGTAATTAAACCTCCCAGTAGCCACGTTAAAACAAAATCAGTGCTGCTGGTTTTCAGTATATTTTATTCAACCCAATATAGCTAAAATAACATTTCAATATGCAACCCACATAAAAAAACGAGTCATCTTCCACTCTTTTGGCCACTCAATTTTCAAAAGTTGGTGTATAAGTCAGAACACAGCACATCTCAATTTGGATGAGCCCCCTTCCGAGTGCTTGATATCCCACGCTACCAGTGAGCACGAGAGACAGATGAAATCTCCAAATTTCCTTCTGTTAAATGCCACATGGACTGTTGAGTGGGAGATGCTTCTTCTGACCACAGGGCCTTTGTATATGCTGTTCCTTCTGCCTGGAACAGCCTCCCCTGCTACCCTCCCCCTCCACACCAATCCTAAGTTAACTCCTTATTTCCTTTAGAGTTCATCTCAAAAGTCACTTCCCAGACCACCTTCCATTTGGGTACCTGGGCCCATATAGCAACCGTCAGCCCTAATTTGACATCTGTCCATGCAGTTGAGTCACCCCTGTGAGGGCAGTTCTCACCTTCTGCTTCTCTTCCTCGTTCACTTTATCCCCAGCCACACTCATGCCCACCACGTTCCTTTAACACGAAACCACACCAGGCACACACCTTTGTGGCTCCCTTCGTCCCTCTCTGGAATATTCTCTCCCATCCAACTGGCTCTTTCCTTCATTTCTTTGAGGACTTGACTCAAACATCATCTGCTCAGCAAAGCCTTGCCCAACTCTAATTCTTCTAGCACTCTCACGCTCTTTCTCCCTCGCACCGACACTTACGCTTCATTAACGTTTAACCTCGCCTTCCACCAGACTGTCCAGTATGGGAGCCACCGGCAGCTATTTAAAGCTTTAAAAAAAAATTAGAAATTCAGTTCTTCAGCTGCATCGGCACAGCTTCGCGCGCTCAGTGGCCACGTGGACGGTACAGGAAAACGTGTCTAAAGAAAGTTCCACCGGTCAACACCTCACTAGCCCTAAGCGCCAGGATTTGCCTGTTCTATTCAAGCTGTACAGTACCTGCCACGACAGGTGGGGAAACTCCTTGGGTGACTAATAGGTGCTCCAGCATTTGAGCAGACAGTAACTTTGGGCAGAGGAATTCTCTAGAGTCCAAACCACAGCATCTCGTGGGACTGTCTTGGAGTCTTAAGATTATCGGATGACTCCAGGCACCAAGAGCTGTGGTTTCTAGAACATGCTCATCGGCGAGCCGATGATACAGACAGAAGACGACGAGGGAACCTTCCAGCCGGCACCGCCCGAGATGGAGAAGTAGGGAGATCCAGAGCAGACTCACCGCCTTGGCACGAAACGGTACTGTACGGGAGCGTGCATGTGTGACGCTATATTTAGTTCAACAGGGAATTAAATATAGAGAGGATGGAATGTTCTAGACCCGTGCTGTCCAAT
>JAQZBX010018971.1:13085-24805 GCA_029593785.1 Cabassous unicinctus
CCCCCCCCCCCCCCCCCAAGAACTGCCCAGCCCAGGGCCAACTCCAGAAACCTGGGAGAATGCTCTTATATTCACAAAGGAAAATAACTGTGAAAGTCAGGTAGCAGCCCCCAGCTTCTCTTACCATGCCTGGCAGGTGCCAGCTGCAGTCACTTCCATTCTACAGATGCTCCTGGGATTCCCATTTGATAGATAAGAAAAACTGAGGCCCAGAGAAACAAAGTCAGGGGAAAACAGAGCCAGGCCGAGGGGCGTTTGTTTACTTGTCCACGCTCACAGCCTCGGTGTGTGTCCCTCCCCAGCCTGTCAGGGTAAAGGGGGCTGTGGAGCCGGGGGCTAGCAAGGTAGGTTATGAGAGGTGGGAGACACCCCTGCTCCATCTGAGCCCACAGTGCTGCAGGCTGCGAGCCTCCTGGGGTGGCCAGAGATGGATTCCCCAGTGAGCCAGCCTTGCTGCAAGAGGCCCTGGGGAGCCCTCTCCAATTCACCCCGGCTCGTTAATGTGCAATTTACCGGCACTTTAATGTGCTCAGCACGGAGAGCGAGGCTTCCTCCTGCCAGCCAGCAGGCTCTCCCCAGGGAGCACCGTGTGCAGGCGGGGATCTGGGAGCAGGGGGGCTGCTGTAGCTTGAGATTTAAAAGGCACAGCGAGGTGGCTGGGAAACAGAAGGAGAGGGGGTGGGGTGGGGCAGATGGTCTGTTGGGGGGGACCAGACGCCAGGCTCAGCTGCTGGAGGTTGGGGGCTTCCTGCAGGGGTTGTTGAATGATGGTGCCTTCTGGGTCAAGCAGCCCGGGGGCGCCTCTTCTCCCTACATCCTGATACTCAGCAAATGCCACCAGATCCTTCTCCCAAACATGTCCTGATACAATCCCTCACAGAACTGTGTCCAGGTTCCTTGACTGACCCCCCGCCAATCTGTCCTCCCCGTAGCAGCCAGAGGGTGCCGGCGAGCACCCGAGTCTGGTTCTGCCCCTCCTCTGCCTACAGCCCTCCATGGCTCCCACCTCACTCAGGGAAAAAGTTCAAGTCCTCCCTGCAGCCCACAGGCCCTGCCCCATCCCCTCCCCGCCTCCCAATGTCCCCCTCGCTCTCTCTGTTCCATCAGCCACATGGGCCTCCTCACTGGTCCAACACTCCAGGCTCGGTCCTGCCCCAGGGCCTTTGCACGGGCTGTGTTCTGCCTGGAGCATCTCTTCCCTCCCTCAACTTCCATTCTGACCTCCTTCAAATGCTGGCTCACGTGTCATCTTTTCAGCAAGCCTTCCCCAGCCACCCGAAATGGCAACCCACTCCCACATTGGTTCCCCCACCTCCCTCGGGGCAGTTCTATTCCACCCCACACACACTCAGCACACATGGCCTAATAGCTAAGTTTTATCAGGCTCCTTGCACCCCAAGGGCAGGGATTTGTCTCTGTTCTTTGCTGTTTTCCTGGTGCCTAAAACAGAACTTGGCAAGGAGGCGATGGATAAATATCTGTTGAATGAATAACTGTTCTGGCTGCTTCCTGGCCCCCCTCACCTTGGAGCAGTCTCTCCCTGTTCCCTGAGCTGTCTACCCCAGGCACTGCTAAGTTGCAGACACAACCCTGGCCTCCTGCCAGTCACATCTGGCATGAGCAGAGAGTCTCGCCAGCACCCAGGAGAAAGGGGCCAGGTGGCAGGGGGACAGGCAGGGGTGGAAGACTTCGGCAAGGCGCCCCGGGCTGGGAGGCAGGGGCCCGAGTCCAGACCTGCCCCCGCCCCACACATGATGCGAGGCTCTTGAGAACGCTCAGACATATGGAGGGACACGGCCCCGGTGCCTGGCACGTCACAGGCCCGTCACGGCTGGAACCACTGACCTGCAAATGCTTTCAGGGCCCTGGCCTCGTCCAAGCCCTGCAGGAACCGTGGGAAGCAGGCCAGAAAGGCCTGACCCAGCCAGTCTCCTGGCAGAGGCTTGGAGGGAGGACGAGAGATGCACTCGCAAGGTGTGGGAGAGCCACTGATCGAGGGGTGAGAGTATCCCAAGTCGGGACCTGTCCCTCCTCTGCCTACAGCCCTCCATGGCTCCCACCTCTCTCAGGGGAAAAGGACCTCCCTGTAGACATCCAGGCCCTTCACAACTTTACCCGTCCCCCCTTTTCCTGCTCCAGCCACATGGGCCTCCTTCACTGTATCTCCAACAGGCCAGGCCCAGGCCTGCCTCAGGGCCTTTGCACAGGTTGCGCCCTCTTCCTGAAATGCTCATTTGTTAGACTTTGGCAGGGCTTGCTCCTTTCCTTCGCAGAGCGCTGTTTAAATGCTTTTTTTTTTTTCCATGAGAATCCAGCCACTCATCCTCTCACTCTGCCTCCACCTGGTCCAGCACATCATGGCCCACGTGGACCCATGTAGCTGGCCCTGGTCCCCTGCTCCTGCTCTTGTCCGTCCCTCCCCACCGCCCCCAGTCTGTCCTCCCTGCAGCAGCCAGAGGGCGCCTGTGAGCACCAGATCAGGGCCTGTCCCTCCTCTGCTCACAGCCCTCCATGGCTCCCACCTCTCTGGGGGGAGGGGAGCCTATGTCCTTCCGGCGGCCCACCAGGCCCTGCACAACGAGCCCCGTCCCCTCCCTGCTCCCACTCTCCTCAATTCAAGGAGGGACAGCCATAACCCCGAGCTCCCAGTCATTCAACTCACTTGCTTATTATGTTCATGGAGTTCCTCCCGGACCTTCTGGAGCTGCAGAGGAAACGGGATCAGATGGGGGGGGGGCACGTAGATGGAAGTGGGTAAGAGTCTGGAGTTTCAATGCTGCCTGTGCTTCTCCCCAGCTGTGTGACCCTGGACAAGTCACTCTGCCTCTCTGGTCCCTACTCTCACCTGCCACAGCCTGAGAGCTGGAGCCGATCAGGGAGCTCTCTGGATTTCATTCTCAGTGGGAACTGAAGGTCAAAGTGCTCCCTTCGGCCCTGAACCCTCCCTGCCCTCCTCTCTTTCCACCCTCACTCCCTCCGCTCTGGCCCTGCTGTTCTTTTGACTTGCCAGGCCCGGTCCTGCCTCAGGGCCTTTGCACTGGCTTTTCCCCCTCTGCCAGACACACCCTTCCCTGTTCTCTGTAGGGGTGGCTGATTCTTATCTTCCATGTCTCAACCTGATCAATATTTCCTCAGCAAACCCTTCCTGCTACCTTTAGCTCAAGAAATCCCTTCCTTTTGTCCCCACCACCTGGTATTTTCTTTATAGTTCTGACATTTGCGAAACCTGTTTCTCTGTTAACTTGTCTCTCTCCTAGCGCTAGAGCTGCGCCATCCAACAAGGCAGCCACTAACAAGAGACTATTTATTTATTTTTAAGCTTTATTTTACTTCTCTCCCCAATCCCCATGTTTGCACTTGCTATCTGCTTGTCTTTTTTTTTTTTTTTTTAAAGGAGGCACCGGGAATCGAAACTGGGGCCTCCCAGGTGGGGGGAAGGTACCTAATCACTTGAGCCACCGCCAATCCCAGGAACTACTTAAATCACACTGGTGGCAATCGGTGCCACCATACAACATTCCCGTCAAGGCGGAAAGTTCTAGAGGACGGCACTGCATTAGAGCAGGGATTCCTGAGGGGGAAGCGGCTCCAAATATCTGCTCCATCCCCAAACAACCAACCTGGACATCATCTCCTTTCAACATGGAATTTCCAGCGATCACCGCAGAGTTAGTAATCATTAAGAAAAACTCACACGATGGGTTCGCTCGCTTGCCCACAGTTAGCAAAAACTAAGTGGAGGAGGGGGTGTCCCTGACCCAGGCGCCCTCACTCTGGGATATTCAGGTACCTGCACCACCCCCTGCCCTGAGCAGGTGCCCAGGTCTGGCTCACCAAGTGGTAAATACGCTCCATCTGTGCCGTCAATTTGGGGGGAAACCTGAGGGGAAAGACAGACCGGCTAGAAGAAGGGGCCTCAGTACCCCTTCCCCAGAGTGCCACCCCCCTAACCCAATCCCAGGGCAGTGCCCGGATGAGAGCGAGGCCAGCGAGACCCTCACTCCAGGAGCCAAGTTTAAGTTGGCACCCAGAAGCTCGGTCACAAAGAAAATAAGATTTTGATGCAGTATTTAAAAAAAAAAAAAAAATTAGGGAGCCACTGTGGCTCAGTGGTTGAGCCCCAGCTTCCCACATACGAGGTCCTGGGTTCAATCCCCGGCCCTGGTACCTCAAAAATAAATAAATAAAAATGAAAAGAAATTTCAGGTTAACCAACTCAATATTTAAACTCTTACTAAAACCCAGGATCCGTATTACCGAGCTTTCCTTTTGCCTCAAGTTGCATTCTGGCTCCCCAGAGCCCCCCGTTACTGACCCAGAGACTTCGGGGCACCCCCCCATCAGGGCCTCAAGGAGAGAGGCCAAGGGAGCGTGTTTCCCCCCCCTTGGCCGCCTGGAATCGCCCTCACCCAGAGAAATGCATCTTGAGTTCATCTGGGGTGTACAGAGAGGTCGGCTCCTGAGGGTCCCTGGAGTTGGAAGACGGAGCCTTAGCCTGCAAAAGTCAGCAGAGGAATAACCTTTAGCCTGGCAAGGTCAGGGGTCTCTCCGAGGACCTCCAGGTCCCATCCCTCACCCATCCAAGCCCCCAGGGATCTGAGCAACCCTGGAGGGGGTAAAGGCGGGACCTCCTCCCACCTGAAGGCAATTTGTTTTCTCTCTCGTATATTTAAGTACCAGCAGACTATCTGCAGTTCTGCTTCTCAGCCCGCGAAGTCGAAAATATTAAAATATCTACCCTTGGACTTCTACAGAAAAGTTTGCCCACCCCCTGCCCCAAACTGTTAGAACCGGTGGCCTCCAGGAAGGGCTGGAGGATGGAGGCATTTTGCTTGAAAAAATATGAATGAAGGAGGATATGATGCCAGGAGTATTTTATCACCTGGGGCTTAAGAAGTAAAGTTAATTTAAAAAACAAAGTGCCTGGGGCGCCAGTGATGAGTTAGAATCAACAGCTGTGAAGCCTGGGAAGCGTGAGCCCATTTCACAGGTGGATTCACAGAAGGCCGAGAAGGGGCAGAACAGAGTGACGTCCCATCCCCCTAGCTCCCCGATTTCCCGGACCCCTGGCTCCCTTGCTAGTCCAAGGATGCCAAGCTGTGTCCTCCTCACCGAGATTTCTGGAGGCTTGGCATTTAGAACCCCGTGAGAGTGCCCCGGGGAGCTGGGTGGGCTCCAAGACGTCATCTTCAAACTCTGAAAGCAAAGAGGAGATGGCAGGTCCTGAAAACAGAACCAAACTGCACCCACCCAGGGGCTCCTTGTACCACCCACCACTGTCTTCCTCCAGAACCCAGTCTTGTACCCCCTCTCCCTTCCCTGGCCTCCAGCATCCCCCACCGCGTCCCTAAATCCTATATCCATTCATCAGAAGGTCCCTGGTACCTCCAGCTGTCCTGATTAGCAGTGGAGACCCAGAAAGGACCAGTCAGGGCTGGAGAAGCCCAGCGAGAGAGAAGCCAATGCTCAACCTCGGTTTTGAAACAATTTTTCAAAGCAGGGAGATCATTGGGAGTGGGTTTTGAAGGATGAGTAGGAGTTGGCCGGTTGAATTAAAAGGAACTTGTCAGATGAGAGGAAAGAGACTTTCCTCCACTCTAATGCTCATGTGCCCCCCCCAAGCCCCTTCCTTAGTTTATTCTGTCTTTCGAGAACCTTCCAGCTACCTGCCTAGCCAGGAAACCCGGCCACCAACTCACCTATTGATGGGGACGCAGAGCAGGAGGTGCAGGGAGGGCACAGCCAAGTTCAGGCCAAAAGGAAGCTGCTTCTACCCTCCGGGGGGCCATTTGATCCGACCCGGCCCCGCCCCGTCCCGCCCTGGCCCCGCCCCGTCCCGCCCTGGCCCCGCCCACTCCCCGCCCGCGCCCCGCCCACGCTCCGCCCCGCCGCCACCTGGACCGTGAAGCCGGTCAATGAATGAGCAGCAGCTGCACGTGGGCTCGGGATCCGCGGGCGGCCGCCGGAGGCGCTGACCAATCGCTAGCCCTCTGGCCCACGTGGGCCATGGCCGCCGTCTCCGATTGGTCGGTGCGCCCCGGCCGCCTGCCGGGCTGTCACTCATCGCGCCGGGAGCTGCAGCTTAACCCTTGCGGCCCCGCTGCGGGGTAGAATGGCGTGCAGAGCCGCAGGCGGTTTGGGGTCTTCCAGGCAAGGGGCTGGGTTTTTAGGAGGGCTGAGGTTTAGGGGTCAGAGGGGGCAACTGGGGGTGGTTGCATTATTTGGTGAGATCCCTGATCCTAGTCTACCAGGGCAAGGGATAGCTTATGGGGGAGGGGCTCTTTGGCATCCCACTCCCATCCTTAAATAAGGTGTTAATGCAAAGAAGCTTCAAGCCCCTTACAGGAGAGAACTTAGCAACCCTGGTTTATCCATGGCTTCCTGTGGGAAATAAAATGCCTGAGCTAGGCATTTTATCCCAGATTTTTCCCAACTGCCCTTCCTTCCCGGGGAAGGGTCTCAGGCAGGGAAGCAGGTGCCTCCAGGCTGGTACCGTTTTGCCAGGTTGAAGGCCAGGTTGGGAAAGAGTAGTGGGGGTTCTGGGCAGAGAGAGAGGTCAGGGCAAAAAGCCTGAAGCAGGTTGGTGGGGGTGTAAAAGGATACAGCCACTGTAAAAAAAAAAAAAACAACAAACAGTTTGGCTTTGGCCATCTTCAGAAAATATGGAATTACCATGTGACCCGGCAATCCCACTTCTAGGCATATATACCCCCAAAGAATTGAAAGCAGGAACTTGGAACAAATACCTGTACACCCATGATCCTAGCGGCATTTTCCACAAAGGCGAAAAGGTGGAAGAAACCCAAGAGTCCGTCAGCGGATGAATGGGTAAGCAGAATGTGGTCTAGCCTGGCAATGGAATATTATTCGGCCTTAAAAAGGAATGAAGTCCTGCTACCTGCAACAACATGGATGAGCCTTGAAGACCTCATGTTGAGTGAAATAAGCCAGAGGCAAAAAGGACAAATATTGTATGACTTTGTTTACAAGAAATAACGAGACTAAGCAAAGCCATAGAGATAGAAAGATTCCAGGGTCCCAGGGGTGAAGATGGCGGAGGGGAATGGGGGGGGTAATGCTGTTTGAGGGGATAGAATAGAGTAGGTAATGGATGGTGTTGATGGCAGCACAACATTGTGAATATAATACAATTGAATTGTATACTTGGAGGGGGTTAAAATGGGAAATATGTATAAAGTCCTGAAGGTGGGAAGAGCTGGGTCTGTTGAGACTAGATGGGGACAAGAAAGAGACCGGGGAAGGATGATATCAAAAGATAAGGAGGGATGTTCATAGCGACATTATTCACCATTGCCAAAAGCTGGAAACAACCCAGGTGTCCTTCAACAGACAAATGGATAAACAAACTGTGGTCTATTCACACGATGGAATATCATTCAGGTGTAAGGAGAAATGAAGTCGTAAAGCATATGACAACATGGATGAACCTGGAGGACATTATGTTGAGCAAAGCAAGCCAGACACAAAAGGACAAATACTGTATGGATGCGTTACTGTGAACCAAATATATTGTGTAACATATTGTTTGATTCAAAAAAATTTTTGTATGTATCCAGTACATTTAATTGAGAAATGTGTATATTTATGCATCTGTATTTACTTTTTAGTTTTTAATTGTTTATATTTTCAATTATTAAATGTACAAAATAAAGTAAAAAAAAAAAAAGAGAGATGAGGGGGAAGCAGATGTGGCTCAAGTGATTGGGCTCCCGCCTACCACATGGGAGGTCCCAGGTTCAGTTCCCGGTGCCTCCTAGAGAAGGCAAGCAGGTATGGCTAGCTGACGCAACAAAGAGACACAAAGAGAAAAGACAATGAGAGACACAACAAACTAGGGAGCTGAGGTGGCTCAAGTGATTGAGAACCTCCCTCCCACATGGGAGGTCCCAGATTCAGCTCCCCGTGCCTCCTGGAGAGGTGAGCAGACACAGAGAGCAAATGGACACAGAGCAGACAGCGGTGGCAAAACAGTGAGGGGGGGTGGGAGGAATAAATAAATAAATCTTTCAAAAAAGAGAGAGATAAGGAGGGAGGGGCCCGTTACTTATGTGAGGAAGACCTCCTTGGGGGGGGGGTGTGTGTGGGATATTTTGTGGGATTCACAAGTTCGGATTTGGGCCAGTATAAAATGCCTCTTCCAGATGTTAATTGTCAGTCCAGAGTCCTGCCGGGAGAAGCCGCGTTTTCTGCTGCCCCAGGGCCTTTGCACTGCTCTTCCGTCCACCTGGGACAGCTCTGCTTGCTACCTCACCTCCTGCAGCTTTCTGCTCAGAGGTCACCTCCTCAGTGAGAGGCCTTCACTGAGAGTCCCTTTAAAAAAAACACCAAAAAACCCAACCCTCTTAGTTTCTCCTCCTGTGGTTTGAATCGGAGCTGATCTTGGTTACACATCACTGTGGCTTCTTAGGATGACTCTAAACACTGCTCTGTTCAAAATCCACGCAGTGCTGGTGGGATTCTCAGACAACGCCTACCCCACCCCTGGCTCCTGCTCATGACTTCCCCGTGTCCTTCTTGCACCTGGCCAAACCTGGCCAGGTATACTGGCCTGAGATCCCTAAGGGCCAGAGAGCTCTCTTCTGTTCCCCCTTTCTGTGCTTTGTCACTGCGGGAAGAAAATGAGGGTTCAGGTTTGGGATGTGAGGCCCCAGACGTTAGGATGTAAACAGGGAATATCGTGGATTCTGCTGCTGCTGGATGGAAGAGAAAGCAAGAGCTTCCTTGGATGAGAATATAAAAATGTTTTCACCCCCAATCCTGCAACTGGTCCTTAATTGTAGAGTTTTTTTTAAATTTAGGGACCAACCTGCTAATTGTCTCGCTCCATGCCTCTTCTGGCAGTTGTGGAATTTTCCCCGAGTGCGTCAGTTTATCCACAGCTGCGCTGTCCCAAACGGTAGCCACTGGGCACGTGTGTCTACTTAAATTAAAATGAATTAAAATGAGATGAAATGAAACAGTTCCCCAGTTGCGCTGGGGCTGTGGAGACTCCTGTACTAGATTTTCCCAGCATCCAAGAAAGTTTCACTGAAGGGCGCCCACCTAAGGTTCTTAAAAAATAAGAAATCCGGGGTCCCTGCAGAAACCCTTTTACAGCGGTCATTCAACTGTCACTGGTCAAAAAGTCTCCGCACAAGGAGTTTGGTTCAAATTTTGGTAGCTCAGCTTGTGTTTTCACTCCTGGTTCTTCTCTGGATGATTTCTTGGATGTCCCAGCTCGGCTGGCCACGAGGGGATGACATAGCTGACGGGAAGGGAGGAGGCACAGATTTTTATGCCTGGCTTTCGAGTTTTGAAGGTTTACTTAGAAATTCCCAGCCTGGACGATGGCACACGAGAAAAGGCGCTTCTATTCCAAAAGCTTTAGAACTCTTGCTTTCAAAAACCGACAACAAAAACTCAAGGTAAGGAAAAGGCAGGACTGATCAGAGCCTGGGACTGGAAAAGTTTCCCTGGGCAGGAGGAAGCAGGTGTCAAGTGGAAAACAAATCTGGACTTGGCGAGGGGAGATTTTATTTGAGAGAGAGATTGCCAAAGGGGAAGGAACAAGATGAGGAGCCTCTCCCTATTGTAGGAAAAGTGAATTTATCCAGATTACTTGCTTACCTGGACTTGCTGGGGGTTTGCTTTCTGCCTCCTGGTGGAAAGAGGCTTAAAAGAGAAATGAAGTTCAGACGCTGAAAATCAAAGGCAGTCACATTTCGGGCACATGTGACTTGCTACGTGCCAGATTCTGCTCCAGGTCTTTGAAATATAGCAGCTTGTTTAATCCTTCCATCAATCCTGATAGCCTCAAATTTACAGAGGAGGAAATTGAGGCACAGAGAGTTTAAGTGACCTACCCAGGATCACACACACAGGTACTAAGTGGCTAAGGTAGGATTTGAACCCAGGCCATCTTACACCACAATGGTTGTTTATATAACGCTCACAACATAATACTGAGATCCAATTTGGTTTCCACCACTGAACACCTAATGTTGGTGGCATTAGGTCAGATTTCCACATGAGGTCAAGCTGGGAAGAAGGTACATCCATCCCAGGCGTGGGTTTAAAAAAATTTTTTTTTGAGGTACGGGGCCTGAGAATTGAACCCCAGATCTCTTATGTGGGAAGCCGGTGCTCAACCACTGAGCCACATCGGCTCTCCTGAGTTGGTTTTTTTTTTGTTTGTTTGCTTGTTGTTTGTTTGTTTTTAGAAGGCACCAGGAACTGAACCTAGGACCTCCCAAGTGGGAAGCAGGTGCTCAACCGCCTGAGCCACATCCGCTCCCAGGAGTGGGTTTTGGATCTTCTGGACCCAGCTCTCCTTTCTAAAGAAATCCAGATGCATTAGTTAGCTAACTGCTGTGTAACAAATTGCCCCCGAACTTAGGGGGTTCAGACGATAAGCATTTATTATCTCATACAGTTTCTGGTGGTCAGGAATCCGGAAGCAGCTTTTCTGGCTCAACCTTGGGCCGCTGAGTAGCTGTATGTGTTTGAACCTTTCGTTCCCCCTTCTTTACAGCGGACACCTTCTGCCATCCAGAACTCAATTAAAAAATCCCTTCTCAGAGAAGCCTCTCCTATCCCCTTCACTCCATCTCTCATGCTATCATAAGTGATACATTCCGTGATACATTCTTGTTTATTAATTCTTTTTTTTCAGTTTTCTTAGTATCAAGAGAGTCAAAAGTACATATTCAAGACGGGAGTGTGGTCGTGCTCGTATGAATCGCACGTGTCGCACTGTTAGTTTTTCTTCTTCATTGTTTTGCGCTTGCTGTCTGCTCTCTGTGATCTTCTGTGTCTGCTTGTCTTCTCTTTAGGCGGCACCAGGTACCGATCCTGGGACCTTCTGGAGTGGAGAGAGGCACTCAATCTCTTGCGCCACCTCAGCTCCCTGGTCTGCTGCGTCTCTTATTGTCTCTCCTCTGTGTCTCTTTGTTGCGTCATCTTGCTGCGCCAGCTCTCTGCGCGGGCCAGCTCACTGCACGGGCCAGCTCGCTTTCACCAGGAGGCCCCAGGAATCGAACCCTGGACCTCCTATATGGTAGGCGGGAGCCCAATCTCTTGAGACACAAGAGAGGTCCAAGGCGGCCTGTTTCCACAGGGGTCCCCCACGCCCTCTGGATACCTGGGCGGGAAGGTGGTGGCTTTGAGGGGCTCGGGGATCTGTCCCTGTCTCTGAGTCATGGGGAAACTGTTGGGATCTGCCTTACTTTCCCAGGCTGCGGTAACCAAGCACCGTTCTCGCGTCGCAGTCCTGGTGGCTCTTAGCCTGAGATCAAGGTGTGGTCAGGGCATGCTCCCTCCAAAATCTTCCTCGCCCCTCGTAGCAGTCGACCTTCCCTGGCTCGCAGCTGCGTCACCTCTGTGTCCACCTCCATCGTCACAGCCACCTTCCGCCCTCGTCTGTCTGCCTGTGTCCAAAGTCTACCCTAATCCAGTCTGGCCTCATCTTCACTCAGCTCCAAAGACCCTATTTCACCTGCACGGAACGAGGGGTGAGAACTTGACCGTATCTTCTGGGCGGATGGGTAGGGGCAGAATTCAATCCATAATAGGGCCTTTTGGCCATAGCCAGGGTCTCTCGTCACATCCATAGGCAACCCCGGTTTAGACTTTGCCCAGTAAGTGTCCCTCCCTCTCGGGCTCGTGGTGGGCGATGAGCCGACGCCACCTCTCCCTGCCATTTAGCTGAGACTTGACCATCC
>JAQZBX010018972.1:0-21507 GCA_029593785.1 Cabassous unicinctus
CCGTACCAGAGGCCAGGGATTGAACCCAGGACCTCATTTGTGGAAAGCCAGTGTTCAGCCACTAAGCCACATTGGCTCCCCTGCGTTGGTTTTTTTCATTTGTTTTGCTTGTTGTTTGTTTGTTTGTTTGTTTTTTCTAGGAAACACGGGGAACTGAACCCAGGACCTCCTATGTGGGAAGCAGGCACTCAGCCACCTAAGCCAATCTGCTCCCCACTTTTCATTTTTGGAGAGTGTTTGGCATCTTGTAGCCTTTTCCCTGATCTCTTGCTTTTCAGTCCAGAAGACAGTGTGTCCCCCTTATTTTTGTAGTAGATTACTTCCACACTATCAAGACAGCAGAGTTCTGCTACAGCTTGATTGATAAAAGGGTTTGGACTCTATGCAGTGTTTGCCTAAAGTGGATTGGTGTGTGACCTATAATTTTGCTTCTGAACAAGACGCAAGTCATAGCATTTACAGAACTGAAGGCAGTTAATTCCTCTTCCTCCAGTTTAGGAAGAAGCAGGAAAAGTCAGACCCTCCCAGAACCTTAGAATATCTGGTGTGATGTTTTTTCAAACTGGGCCCTGAGGAGTCCTTCCAAGGGGCCATTGCTGAAATATGCTTGTGGCAGGAGTGAGGGGTTTTTGGTGTCTTCCTTCCATTTCACCCCACTATGCCTCACCTAGTGAAAGGTTACTTTAAGTAATATTCATTTATATTGGGATTCCACACAAAACATTCTAAGGCTAGAAACAGGTTGAAAAGCAGTGATTTAGTGGGGAAACAGGAATCAAGAAAGCTTAGTAAACTAGCTCAAAGTCATAGAACAAGATATTAGCAGCTACAGGACTAAAATCAGGCCTTCTCTGAACTAATTCTTGTTCTCTCAGTTACACTGCCTCTCAAACGAGTTGTAGGCATTTAGTAGTTTGAGTTTAATCACATCCTTGGTGTTTGTTCTTTTATATTCCTGGGTTCTCCACTCACTTTAGTTTCTGAACTTTCAATTTGACATTTTGTCACACACTATTAATTGTTCAGAGGAGACTTTTTTATGATCAGGTTTGATGCATATGCTAAGCAAAGTTAATAATGGGTAATGGGATGAGAGGCTTCCTAGTTTAGTAAAGGTTTTGGCTGCTTTTTAAGAATACTGGCCTTATTATTTTATTACTTTCAAATTGGAGTGGAGGCCTTATCACTCTTAAGGTCAGCTAGCCTCATGCTATAGAGAATACCTCTACAACAGGTGTTCTTACCCTTTTTTGTTCCACGGACCCCTTTGCCAGTCAGGTGAAAACCAAGGACCCCTTCTCAGAATGTAGCGGCAGATAGTTTTATGACACTCAACATCAGAGGTTGGAGAAAATGAAGATAGTAAGTTGGTTTTTTTCAATTCAAGCTCACAGACTCCCTGAAATCTTTCAAACTGTGGATCCCTAGTTAAGAACACCTGCTCTACAATATGCTGAAAGGTATACTTCCTTTTCCCAGTGACCTGCTGTGGAATTGCAACAGGAAAAGCCAGGTGAACCCATTGACAGAACAGCTTTAGAACAGTTTTGTAGAAATAACCACAATGGACACATTCCTTTTCCCTCCTCTAATCTATGAAGCAAATTTGCTTTCAGTTAAACACTTGCTTTGTATCTACTTGATGACTGCCTAGTGGCTGCTCTTTAAACAGGAGAGGGGGGTTAGGATTACCACTGCAGTGAGTGCCGAGACTCTAGCAGAGTGGGTCATAGGTAGCAGGATTGTGGACATGCTACAAGTCCCAGGCTCTCTGAAGGAGGCATTTTCCCTCAGAAAAATTCTTTCTTCTAAGTAAGTGGAATTTGAGAGTGAGGAGTGATAATGTCGAATGCTTTGTGTCCATTTTTAAGAAGGTACCATGGTAAATTAGTTTTTCTTTGAACTGACTATTCACTTACCCAGTTATTTGCTTTAAACAGTTGGTATAACTGATGTCCATGGTAAGGAAAATTTTGCTTGGGGAGTTTCCTAACCTTTTGTGAAAGAGAAAAGTCTAAAGACTTTCTCAGAGGCATTGAGGGTGTAGTTGTAGGGGAGGGGGACGTACAGGGGCCGGCCTTTGGAAGGGCAGGGGGTGTTGGTGGTGTCCTGGACTGTATGTCCAGGGTGAAGAGAAATGCCCATCAGTGGTCCAGGTGGGAAAGGGTGGAAAATGCTGACAATGGAATTTATTGGGAGAAGAGTAAGTAGGAAAGGGGCAGCCCACAGGATTGCCCACTTCCAGCAAATTCCATTCACAAGGAGGGGGTGGAACCCCATGGAGTTGGGCAGTATGGTGGTCCTGACCACACATCTTCTCTCCTACTACTGGAAAGTGCATTTCTTCTGGGGAGGCTTGAGTGTAGGGACGCAGTGACTGATTTGACCAGACTGGTCTAAAAAGTTGACTAGTGAGTCATGATTGATAATTTATGGAATGCTTGCTTTTTCTTTTCTTCTCTTCTCTTTCTTTCCTTCCTTCCTTCCTTCCTTCTTTCTTTCCTTCCTTCCTTCCTTCTCTCTTTCTCTCTCTCTCTTCTCTCTTTTCTCCCTTCTCTCTCTTCTCTCTTTTCTCCCTTCTCTCTCTCCTCTCTTCTCTCTTCTCCCTTCTCTCTCCCTCCGCTCTCTCCTTCTCTCTCCTTCTCTCTCCTTCTCTCTCTCTCTCTCTCTCTCTTTCTTTTTAGATCTCTCTTTCTTTTGAGAAATCAGAAGTTGATAAACAGGAGGGAATGTAAAGCCCCTGGTCCATTAGACTTTGGGTTAAAGTACATAATGAGAACACTAGGTGGTGGCCAGCGTCATTGAACAGTGCCTCCTCTCCAAAGGGAGCAGTTCATGTAAACAATTGAGATAATTCATGACTCTGTCTCATGCAAACTGTAATAAATGTGAAATAAATTACATTTGAAACTTAAATTTTTTTTTTTTTTTTGCAAGGGAGCGAAGAGTTTATTAAGAAACAAGAAAAAGGAAAAGTACATACCCAAGACATGGGTGCGGGCAGGCTACAGGGTGAAAAGTACATGTAGGGCCCTGGGGTAGGCTTTTTTTTTTCCTGGGGATTGAACACGGGACCCCTAACATGGGAACCACGTGCTCAACCACTGAGCTACATCCACTCCCCAATGGGGTAGGTCTTTTTAAGGCCAGAAAATAATTTTTGACTTCACATTTCTACAACATTCCATGTTCTATTTAGTAGGTCAAATTAGTTCTTTAGTCTTTCTTTTTTAAAAAAATGTTTATTCCATCAGCTACTTGTGGACTGGTTCCATAGGGCCAGATTTTCAAGTGCTGAAAGCAGTACTCTGACTTGGTGACAGCTGTAGATTTAATGATTTGATCAAGCAGGGAAGTGGTTTGAAGCATAGGTTAAGTTGGTTTTAATGTGGACCTCTTTCTTTCCAAGGTTATTAATGCTCCTGTTTTGAATCCCATAAGTAGTAATGGAATAAGGCTACCTAAAGTTGATTTAGATGATGAAGAGCAATGTACATCTATTATTATGCAATGTAATTTCTTGGCATCCAGGTACTGTAAATTGAATAGCTTCAGATTACAAAGAGCAAGCCCTCAATCAATATAAAATGCCATTCCCAGAATGTGCTATATTGTTAAACTTCACAGGAGCACTAGTTCTGGACATCTCTAACCCAAGAAACAAGTTCACTTATTAAGTAATCAGACATACAGACTTAATGTTTCTTTAACCTTAAGGAATTTTAAAAGGTTCAGGTATGTATAGTGCAGTGGTTAAGAGCATAGGTTCTGGAGTCAGCCAGTCTAGGTTTGAGTCTGAGCTTTACCCACCTACTTGCCATTGGACTTTAGTCACTTAACATCTCTAAGCCTCAGTTTTCTCATCTATTAAATGAAGATAATCATAGTAAATAGTTGTGAGGATTCAATAAAAGAGTGCATTTGAAGGACATGACCGTGCCTGGCATAGAATAATATTTAATAATGTTAGCTATTATTAGCTACATGGCATACATAGCTAAACTCATCTGGATTGGCAACTTCCAAGGGGCCATGAACCATATATCATTTTACCTCCTCTTATAGTGGATGTCTGGATCAGTGTATAAGATATCACTAGGCACACAATAGACACAAATTATCACTTGAAAATAAAACCTGCCCTTTGTGTATCTGGGAAGTACAAAATGACGCTGTAATGGAAACTTCCAACCTGTTTCCAAAGCTGTCCTTAAAATCTAGAGATGGAAAATCTTCCTCCCGAAACCCTGTGGAGCCTGCATAAGTCTAGCAATGGGAACAGAGGTGCAGTGGCTAGGATATTGTTGGATCAAAAAATGGGAAACTGATCCAGGAGACGTTTTTGTCTTTGGCAGTATGCCTTCAGGTTCAATGACTTGGGTAGAAACCACATAAAACTTCAGGAAGGAAATAACTGATTTATTTCACCCAGTCCAGACAATCTTTGAAAGAGTAAGCTGGCAAGTACCTTGTTATGTGTGTTCCTTCTCAGAGAAAGGAACAACCCAAATCGGCATGTAAATGGTTTACCAACTACTTAAGTTTCACTTACTGGTGAACACCCCCTATGCAAAGTCTCTAATTTTCTCTATAGCTAGTGGTCACACTAGAGTGGGACCACTGTTGGACTAAGTCATAGATTCTAGTCTAGACCCTGCTACCATTTGTTGGGTGTCCTTGGGCAAGTTACTACCCCTCTTTTAGTCTGTTTCCTTAACTGTGACACAAAGGGTTTGGGACTGGATCACTGCTTCTGAAAGTGTGGTCTTTTTTACACTTTTAGTATATGTGCTGCTGAAACGAGTACTCAGGTATGGATTTTGTATCTCTGGTGGTGTGAGATATTTGTTTACTAGTTCTATATTTTATTGTACATTAGTGAAAACAGCATATCAGACCTATGACTTCATGGATAGTGTTGCTTCGAATGATACTAGAGTAGATTTTTTTTTTTTTTAGGTTTTTAAGAAAAATATTAGGTGAACAGTATTTGGTATAGTAAGATCATAAAAGTGGTATAGGAATTACTGAAGTTTGTCAGTTCCAAGACTCAGTTCTTGTGCAGTGCCGCACATTAATTTGGAAAGTTTTTGTGATGATGGGCGGTATAGGGCAGTTCCAAATTTGAGTGGGTTTAAAGACTTGCCCTATTCAAGCACATTGAGACATTTATATTTCTGCATTCATGGCAAAAGAACCCGTGAGTAGGTTATGTAGAATTCAAAATGTCATAGGAGTCAGTGGTGACCGGCTGTTTTTTGTTTTTTTTTCCCCCTATATTGAAAAATGAGTAATATTGTTTTCTCTTTTACCTATAGCAGTTCGCCCACAACCTGGATTGATCTTTTTACTCTTTGGTGTTGTGATAGCCCATGGTAGGAGTTAGAATTCTAATTTATTCTGTTTGGGAAGGAGAAAAAGCCTAACCACTTCTCTTGAATCCAAGCCAGTACATGAACTCACAGCTCTAAAAGGCTGAGGCTCTGCCCTAGCTCTTGCTTGTAACTGCTTTAAAGGGAAAGAGTGACATGTGCCCTAAGGTGAGGCAAACTTTATTTAAAAATTTGTTTCACTTTCTATCATCATGCTCATAACTAAACATAGTGTGGGATCTTGAAAAGAAAAATGAGTAGTGGTAAAACCCCAGAACTAAAATCTTGATGGAGCAACAGAAGCCAAGAAAGCTGCTTTCAGATATTAGTCTATGGTTTAAGTTTAAAAAAAAAAAATTTTTTTTTAAGCCTTAATTACCTGTAGTCTCTAGACATTTTCAGTATATCTTAACATTATCATCTTTTAGTATTTATGTTTGGTTATTGGTCTGTGTTATGCAAGTGATCTTGTTCTAAAATTAACTCAGCAAAAAGGGCCACAGAGCTGGCATAGTTCCTTTTTAATAATTTTTTTAATGTTTCAAATTGTAGTAACTATGATATAGCCCATAGCCCAAGATTTTCCTCCTATTTCATTTATTTAATACAAGTTTTCTACATGATTTCATAATGAGAAACTCTCAACTGAGGTTTGATCTAGTATTCCATGCCAGAATCCCTTATGCTTTGTAAATTTTTATTTGTGGTTCATACTATCTTTTTTTTTTTTTCCTAACCGGGAGGTCCCTGAGATCGAACCCAGGTCCCTCATATGGGAGATGGACACCCAGCCGTTGAGCCACATCCGTCTCCCTCGTTCATACTATCTTGACTCCTGAGAGAGATGGTGACCCATGTTTTTGGGTGCATAGGGAAAATGAAAAAGCCTTTTACTCAGGACTATATTTTGCAGGATTAAAAATCTTCATTCCCACTAGGATCTAACTCATGACATGCACCAAGCATCCTCTGATCAATCTATTTGAGTTTTAACCAAGCAATTTACCTTTCTCATTGAATGTAAAAGTCACAAAGCCACCCTACTCAGGGTAGATGTTTCTGAAGCACAGAGTCCATTTTCCTTGGTGCAGAGGTTAGCATTATTTATAGGTAATTACTGATCAGTCTAGATAAATTCTTAAAGGTGATGGGTAGGGTTGTGGTATTTGCTCTTGATCTTGATCTGTAGATGAGGATTTGTAAAGCTAGAGTGGGGTCGTTTCTCTTTTCTTAGGAAATTGCCAATGGAGCAATGTGTCTTAATTCATCTCTTGTGGGCAGCTGAGAATTGGGCTTTTAAAGGTGAGAGCTACATAGAAGAAAAAAGTATTTCCCAATCACACAAATAATTATATAAATATAATCTCTAAGAAGTATTCAAAACCACACATTTAAAAAAAGAAAATATGTTATTAGGGTGAGAGTTACAAGCAATAGTGATGGAGTTCAGTACCATTTCAAGCAGTTCTTACCTGTTTCCAGTACCACTTACTATGGTCTTCTCACAGTAGACTGTCCTTTCAATTCATCTTTTCACCTAACAGCCTCTCAGGATGTTGGAAACTTGAACTTTCATGCTAACTTTGAGTAAAAAAATAAAAATGCTCAATCGAAGACTTTAACTCTGACTTTAATTTGCCTAAGTGGAATTGCTTAATTTTTCAGAGTATTTGCTCTTCTAAGGTTCCAGCTCTCCACCATTGCTGGCCTAGCAGAAAGAGATAATAAAAAATTATGCAACAGGTGAAAATCTTTGCAGTTGAATTTTCCCCATTTGGATGGAAATGGCTTTTCCTTCTGAGCAGTTACTCCTAAGTTCCTCCCCTGTCTGATTTGTTGCTTTACTATTTGCATACAATGCTTAAATGGATTCACTCAACACAAAGTTCTGAAGGTTTCCAGCATTTAGTACTTCTGACTCAGCCTGCTTAAGCAAGAGAGCTTTTGATTACAATAGCAGTTTAACAGACAGAGCTTTGAAAAACATTCCTAACAGTACTCAAGGTTTCCAAAGGGATACAAGATATTTTCTCTTAAGAAAAACCAGGCTTGTAGTTTTTAAGTTAGGCATATATGAGCAAGGGACCAACTTTCTCAGGCAGAGTGTAGATCATTCATAGTTAACTTTTTTTTAATGGTACCAGAGCTGAGGATTGAACCTGGGACCTCATAAGTGGGGAAGCCAGTGCTCAACCACTCAGCCACATCGACTCCCCTGAGCTGTTGTGTTTTTTTTTTTTTGCCTATTTGTCTTAGTTTTTAGGAGGCACTGGGGACCGAACCCAGGACCTCCCATGTGGGAAGCAGGTGCTGTACTCAACTGTTTGAACCACATCTGCTCCCCATAGTTAACTTTTTAAAAAAGTACCTAAAAATTTCATTTATTTATTTGTTTCTCTCTCTCTCTCTCTCTCTGTCACACACACACACACACACACACACACACACACACACACGCACGCCCCATGGCTCCCTCTTCTGTCTGCTAGTCTTTTAGGAGGCACCGGGAACTGAACCCAGGACCTCCCACGTGGGAGGTGATTGCCCAACCCCTTGAGCCACTTCGCTCCCTGCTGCTTGTCTTCTTTAGGAGGCACTGGGAACTGAACCCGGGACCCTCCATGTGGGAGGTAGGTGCCCAAATTGCTTGAGCCACATCCGCTCCCATATTTAACTTTTTTTTGTTTGTTTATTTATTCTCTTCCCCCCATTGTTGTTTTTGCACTTGCTGTCTGCTCTGTGTCCATTTACCATGTGCCATTTATGTCCGCTTGTCTTCGCCTCTCGTCTCCTCTTTAGGAGGCACCAGGAACCAATCCTGGGACTTCCAATGTGGGAGAGAGGCACTCAGTCGCTTGTACCACCTCAGCTCCCTGGTTTGTCTCGTCTCTCACTGTCTCACCTCTGCATCTCCCTTTTTATTGCATCATCTTGCTGCACTAGCTTTCCGCAGTGCGGGCTGTCATCTCTCTGCGGTGCGGGCCAGCTTGCCTTCACCAGGAGGCCCTGGGAATCAAACTCGGGTCCTCCCATATGGTAGACAGGAGCCACATCCGCTTCCCCCATATTTAACTTTTGAAAGTCAAAAGCAGACTTGTAAGTTAGAAAAATTTGGCTTACAAATTTAATAGCCTCACAGGTATATTCAAAGTGAAGTGTGTGGAGTCTGAATTTTTCTTAAGGACTGACCCTAGGATTGAATACTTGGTGTTTCAGGAAAAAGAAATGTGTTTGCATGTTGCCAGTTAATCAATCCAACAAATTTGAGGGCCTACTGTAGATACTGTTCCTAAGGCCCTTACATTCTGGTAGGAAGGCAGACACAAGAACAATTAGAAAATGTTATAAAATCAGTGCTATAAAAATGTCAGTGCTATAAATGAAGGTGCCGAGGGGCCAAGGGGCTCTAGGTCTGCTTAAAGGGGTCAGGGAAGGATTCCTGTGAGAGTAAAATCTGAGCAAGACTGGGGAGTGTAGAGGCATTTCAAGCAGTGGTAACGAAGATTACAGAGGCACAAGAGGCATGACACTGGGGATTTTGGTCTGCCTGCCCCACCTGGAATGAGAGGGGGAGCTGAACAGTAGTTGAGGCCAAATCCAGAAGGGCCTTGTATGCCTTGTTGAGTTGGGAATTTATTCTGTATGGGGTATGTGTGAGTGCATATGTGTGTTAGACAACTCACACCAGTAGCAGCCTAGGGGAGAGATTGTATGGAGTGATCCTGGAAGCAGGCAAACCATTTGTTGAGGATTCACAATAAAGATTGTAGGGCCTTGAATTAAGTGAGTCAAGATAGGGATGAGGTGGGGGGCAGATATTCAGAAGTCAGAATTTACAGAGATGGCTTAATGTAATGAAAGTTTATTTCTTGCTCATACCACATACCCCTCCTGGGTCAGTAAGGGGAAGGGTGCTCTCCTCCCAGAGTCATTCAGGGATCCAGGCCAACATAGCTTCCACTTTTTCACACTGTACTATCTGAACTGTCTGGTCACCATGGCAGGGGAAGAAATGGCTGGATTGTCATGTGCCAGCTCTCTGCTTGGGCCTGGAAGCCATAAGATCATGTCTGCCTACATCCCAGCCTGTCCTTTTTGACCACACCTTATAGGCCAGAAATAGTCACCTTGTCCCTCCTAACTAGAGGCTGGGAAACTAGGGGAACAGGTGGAATTTGTGGTGAGTTCCACTGTCTCTGCCACAGATTAGGGACTGCTGTAAATTGTTTTATTTCTGAGCTTATTTCCTTACCTGTAAAATAGGGGTTTTCATAGTACCAACCTCACCAGTTAGCTGCTGTGATTAAGTGATATCATGGCTATAAAATGCCCAGCATTATGTCTGGCACAATAAAGACCTTGGAGGAAACCTCCAAGTTTATCTGGAATTGAGATTTTCAAATCATGGGTAAACCAACAATTGGCAAGAGTAAATCGTAGAAGTAAGGATAAATATTTCATGAAACTTGTGTCAGTTATTCATGTATTTATACATGCGTTTTGGGTCAGGATATAAAATGTGTTTTTCACTGAAGGTTGCAGTTAAAGTTTGAAAGTCAGTGGTCTGTTTTAAGCTCTTATTTCTCAGCTGCTAAATGCACACCAGAATAAACTATTGTAGTATGCTTTTTGAAAGAGACCTTTAAAATATCTATATTCTTTAAAAAGTGGGTTGGAAAAAGTGGGGTTCCAACCCAAAACTACAGTAGTACTGGTGTTTATATTTACCCATGTCATTACTCTTACTGGAGAGTTTATTTCTTCTTGCTGCTTCGATCTGTTGTCTAATCTCCTTTCCTTTCACACTGCACAACTCCCTTTAGCATGTCTTGTATGGCTGGTCTAGTGGTGACAGACTCCCTCAACTTTTGTTTATCTGGGAATATCTTAATCATTCCCTTACCTTTTTTGTCTTACATAATAATATTTATTTTCAGAGAAGTTTTAGATTACAGAAAAGTTACATAGAAAGTAACTTTCTATGTAACTTCTCCACCTCCCATAATTACCCCTATTAATAACATCTTATATTAGTTTGATACATTTGTTACAATTGATGAACCAATATTGAAGCATTGGTACTAACCAAGGTCTGTAGCTTACATTATGGTTTATACTTCGCATGTTACAGTTTTATAGGTTTTGACAAAATGTACAATGGTCTGTATCCATCATTTCAATATCATGCAGAATAATTCCAGTGCCCTAAAAATGCCCTGTGTTCTATCTATTCTTCCCTCCCCTTCCCCTCAGAACTTCTGCTAACCACTATTTTTATAGCAATGTTACAAGTTCTGTTACTACAATAATAATGTGTACTTTGGTCCGTGGTTATATTGCCCCCTAATATTTGTTCATTCCTCAATCTTGAGGATTTGGGGATGATGATGCCCGCTCTGCTTCAGATTGAGAGGGGGCTTAGATCTTATGGGGCAGACGGAAGGAACCTTTTTGCTTGCAGTTGTAGATACTCGTTTTTGGAGATAGAGTTTGTCCATCATCATCATTATGTTAGTTGTCCTGGCAAGTCCAATGAAGTGGAGAGTAGGTGTTGGCCACTACTCTGCTGAGATTCAGGACTCAACCAGCATATGAAAAGACCAGAGATTTAAGTCTCTGGGTGTAGTGCTAATTATAGGTTCAAATAAAAAGGGTAGAGGAATCATATGTAGGGAAATTATAAATGAGTCTAACTCTGATATGTTGGGCAAATAGCTTATCATATATTCCAAGATTAGTGTCCTGACATCTCTAGAGCCCTCGAGAGCACCCCTGTTTTAGGCTTTGTTCACCGTGGCAGTGAGTGAGATCTGCCTGGGCATGCATAAGCATAACCTCTGAAATGACCTCCCAACTCACTTTGAAATCTCTTAGCTGTACAGATTTCCTTGTAGTAAATGTTTCGCCCTTTTGGTCAAGGTCTCTTTCCAAATGCATCGCTGGTTTGCACTTGGTATTAAGCCTTTGGTCCCAGGGAGGCTTATCCCAGGAGTCATGTCCAACATTGGGGTGGGGTGGGGAGGTAGTGGTTTTATTTGCTGAGTTTGGCTTAGAGAGAGGCCACATTTGAGTAACAAGAAGGTTTCAGGAGGTAACTCTTAGGCATTAGCCATTATTAGGCTACGTTTCAATTTTGCAAGAAAAGGTTCATAAGTACAAGCATTAATATCGAAGGCTTGGCATATTGGTCTGTTTTCTTTTATTAGGCTTTGCCTATATACTCCAGAGATTCTTGCCACACTATTTGAGAACGTAGCAGGACTCCCAAGGACGGGAGTTTAATATTTTGTTGGTTATTGTGTGGGTCTCCACCTACTGAGAAAACATGTATGACAACATGAACACATTCATATGCCATAGAGGCATGCCCCAGGTGCATCCCTCCTTAACCATCCCTACCACCACCACTAACATCCTGTACCAGTGAACCTCCCCTGCTGTAGATACAAAAAGAACACTCCCACAATTGTATTCTCAGTCACAGTCCACTGCCTCTCCTGAGTGTACCTATTCCTTCCTTAGCCCTCTTTCCTCTCCGTGGATGGCCCAACTCTGCTCACACACTCCAACACTGTCGACCCCATAGACATTGCTGCACCACCATCACCCCCGTTCACTGCCATACTGCCACCATCTACCTTTTCATAGATTTTGCCCAGATTAAACATCAGCTCACCACTCTACTCCCTACCTTCTGCTAACTTATCTTCCAGACTCTGCCTCTGTGAGTCTTCTCAGTATTCTTAGTTCATATCAGTGAGATCATGCAATATTTGTCCTTTAGTGATTGGCTTACTTCACTTAACATAAGGTCTTCAAGGTTCATCCATGTAGTTGCAATACTTCATTCCTTCTTACAGCTGAATAATATTCCATTGTATGTATATACCACATTTTGTTTATCCTTTCATCCATTGATAGACACTTGGGTTGCTTCCAACTTTTGACAGTTGTGAATAATGCTGCGATGAACATTGGTTGTGTATACATCTGTTCACACTCCTGCTTTCATTTCTTCTGTGTTTATTCCTAGTAGTGGCATTTCTGGATCATATGGCAGTTCTGTACTTAGTTTCTTAAGAAACCGCCAAACTATCCTTCACATTGGCTGCACCGTTCTACATTCCCACCAGCAGTGGATGAATGAACCTATTCCTCCACATCCTCTTCAACACTTGTAGTTTTCAGTGATTTTTTAAAAAAATAGCAGCTAGTCTAGTAGGTGTGAGATGATATCTCATTGTAGTTTTGATTTTCATTTCCCTAATATCTAGTGGTGTTGAGCATCTTTTCATGTGCTTTTTAGCTATTTGCATTTCTTGAAAAAGTATCTATTCAAATCTCTTGCTCATTTTTTAAAGGGGTTGTTTGTCTTTTTAATATTGAATTGTACAATTTCTTTATATATGCTGGATATTAGGCCCTTATTGGATAAGTGGTTCCCAAATATTTTCTCCCATTGAGTAGGCTGCCTTTTCATTTTCTTGACAAACTCCTTTAAAGCATAAAATTTTTAATTTTGAGGAGGTTCCATTTATATTTTTCTTCCGTTGCTTGTGCTTTGTGTATAAAGTTTTATGAAACCATTTCCTACTATAAGAGCTCATAGATGCTTCCCTACATTATCTTCTAGGAGCTTTATGGTCTTGGCACTTGTATATAAGTCTTTGGTCCATCTTGAGTTAATTTTATATAGGGTATGAGATGGTGATCCTCTTTCATTCTTTTGGATATAAAACACATAGTCAAAAAAAAAAAGAGGGAAGGAGGGAGGGAGGAATTCAGCAGGGGCTCAGGGAATTGAACTAAGCACCACTAAGCACACAAACATGCATTATGGGCATCCCAGTGGGAGAAGAGAAGGGAAAAGGGGCAGAAGGAGTGTTTGAGGAAATAATGGCTGAAAATTTCCCAACTCTTAGGAAGGATATGGGTTTACATGTCCAGGAAGCATAGCCTGCTCCAAACAGAATAAATCCTAGCAGCTCTACCTCGAGACACATACTTATCAGATGGTCCAAGACAAAGACAGAATCCTGAAAGCAGCAAGAGAAAAGAGATACATCACATAGAAGAGAAGCTCAATCAGATTAAGTGCTGATTTGTTGTCTGAAATCATGGAAGCAAAAAGGCAGTGGTATGGCATAGTTAAGGTGCTGAAAGAAAAAAAATTGTCAGCCAAGAATTCGGTATCCAGCACAATTGTCACTCAAAAGTGAGGGAGAGTTCAAAATACTCATAGATAAATACAAATTGAGAGAATTTGTCAGCAAGAGTCTTGCCCTTTAAGAAATACTATAAAGGGAGCCTGCAGGTTGAAAGGAGAAAACAGGAGAGTATAGAAAGGAGGATTATTAGTAAGAGTAACTAAACTAAAAGGATAAAAAAGAGAAATAAAATTAAGATATGGCATTTATAAGCCTAAAGAAAAAATAGCTATAAAGTACTGCCTTTACAGTAATAACATTGAATGTTAATGGATTAAACTCTCCAGTCAAAACACACAGATTGGCAGAATGGAAAGGAAATGGTTACCAAAAAAGGTAACCAAAAAAGGGCAGGAGTAGCTATATTAATATCAGACAAAATAGACTTTAAATGTGAAACATTCTAAGAGACAAAGAAGAACAGTATAAATTAATAAAAAGGGTAATCTACCAGGAAGAAAGAACAGTAATAAATATTTATGCCCCTAACCAGGGTGCCTCAAAATACATGAGGCAAACCCTGGCAAAACTAAGCAGAGAAATAGATGTATCTACACTCATAGTGGGGGACTTCAATACACCATTATCACCATTAGACAGAACATCTTAACAGAGGGTCAATAAAAAAACAGATCCTGAATGAAACGTTAGAGGAACTAGACCTAATGGACATATACAGAAGATTACACCCCAAAACAGCAGGATATATATTCTACTCAAGTGTTTATGGATCATTCTCCAGGATAAGACCACATGCTGGGTTATAGAACAAATCTCAATGAATTTAGAAAGATTGAAATTATACAAAGCAATTTCTCTGACCACAATGGAATGATATTGGAAATTAGTTAAGTGGCAGAGAACCAGAATAGGCAAGAATACATGGAAGTTAAAAATACTTTCTTAAAATCAGTGGGTCAAGAAGGAAATTGCAAGAGTAATCAGTGACTACCTTGAAGTAAATAAGGATGAGAACACAACATATCAAAACCTATGGGATCATTCCAGAAAGAACTAATACCAATCCTGCTCAAACTTTTCCAAAAAATTGAAGAGGAGGGAATGTTTACCAAACTCTTTCTGTGATGCCAACATCACCTAATTCCAAAGCCATATAAAGATGCTATGAGAAGAGAAAACTAAAGACCAATTCTCTAATGAACTTAAATGCAATTGAACAAAATATTTGCTAATCAAATCCAACAACACACCATACGAATTATACGCCATGATCAAGTGGGTTTTATCCCAGGTATGTGGGGATGGTTCAACATAAGAAAACCAATTATCACAATATATCACATTAACAGATCAAAGGAAAAAAAAATCACATGTTCATCTCTATCCACACAGAAAAGGCATCTTTCTTGATAAAAACATTTAGAAAGATAGGAATTGATAGAAGCTCTCTTAACATGATAAAGGGCATGTATGAAAAACCCACAGCTAACATTGTACTCAATGGTGGAAGGCGAAAAAGGCTTTCCCTCTAAGATCTGGAACAAGACAAGGATGCCCACTGCCCCTTACTTTTTTTTTTCTTTTTTTAAGATTTATTTTTATTTTTTTATCCCCCCCCCGCCATCCCATTGCTGTCTGCTCTCTGTGTCCATTTGCTGTGTGCGGTCTGTGTCTGCTCGTCTTCTCTTTAGGAGGCACCAGGTACTGAATCTGGGAACTCCCATGTGGGGGAGAGGCGCTCAATTGCTTGAGCTACCTCAGCTCCCTGCTTTGTTTTGTTTCTCATTTTGTTTCCTCATTGTGTCTCCTTGTTGCGTCATCTTGTTCTGTCAGCTTGCTGTGCCAGCCTGTCATGCCAACTCGCTGTCTTGCTCATCTTCTCCAGGAGGCACTGGGAACCAAACCCAGGTCCTCCCATGTGGTAGGCGAGAGCTCAATCACTTGAACCACATCTGCTTCCCCCTTTACTTTTTTTTTTAAAGATTTATTTTATTTATTTATTTCTCCCCACCCCCTCGTTGTTTTGCACTTGCTGTGTCTGTTCATCTTCCTTGCTTCTTTAGGAGGCTCCGGGAACCGAACCCGGGACCTCCAGTATGGGAGGGAGGTGCCTAATTGCTTGAGCCACCTCCTTTCCCTGCTTTGTTGTGTCTCTCATTATGCTTTTTATTCTTGTGCCTCTTGTTGTGTTATCTTGTTGCATCAGCTTGCCGCACCTGCCTGTCACGTCAGCTCGCTGTCTTGCTCATCTTCTTTAGGAGGCACCAGAAACCTCTGCTCCCTGCTTTGTTGTGTCTATCATTATGTTTTTTTTCTTGTGTCTCTTATTGTGTCATCTCGTCATGTCATCTTGTTTTGTCAGCTCAGCTTGCCACACCTGCCCATTGCGCCAGCTCGCTGTCTTCTTTAGGAGGTACTGGGAACCGAACCAGGGACCTCCCATATGGTAGGTGGGAGCTCAGTTGCTTGAGCCATATCTGCTTCCCCCTCTTTACTTTTGAAAGACAGTTTTGCCAGATATAGAATTCTTGGTTGGCAGTTTTTTGCTTTTAGCACTTTAAATATGTCATCCCACTGCCTTCTTGCCACCATGGTTTCTGATGAGAAATTGGCATTTAGTTGTATTGAGGCTCCCTTGTTCATGACATGTTGCTTCTCTCTTGTTGCTTTCAGAATTCTCTCTTTATCTTTGGCATTCAACAGTTTGATTATAATATGCCACAGTGTGGGTGCATTTGGGTTTATCCTGTTTGAAGTTCATTGACTGTCTTGGATGTGTTTATTCATGTCTTTCATTAAATTGGGGGAAGTTTTCAGCCATTATTTCTTTGAATGTTTTCCCTGCCCCTTTCTCTGTTCTCCTGGGACTCCCACAATGCTTATATTGGTGCACTTGATGGTATCCCACCGGTCTCTCAGGTTCTGGTCACTTCTCTTCCTTCTGTTCCTCAGACTGAGTGATATCAATTGACCTATCTTCAAGTTCACTGATTCTTTCTTCTGCCAGATCCAATCTGCTGTGGAACCCCTCTAGAGAATTTTTTTTATTTCTGTTACTGTGGTCTTCAGCGTTTTTTGGCTCCTTTTCATAATTTCCATCTTTATGTTCTTTTTTTTTTATCTTTCATTTTTCTGATTTCCTTTAGTTCTTTGTGCTTTCCTTTAGCTCTTTGAGCATATCTGGGACTTTTTTAAAAGATTTATTTATTTATTTATTTATCCCCACTCCACCCATTGTTTTTGCACTCACTGTCTGCTCTCTGTGTGTTCTTCTGTATCTGCTTGTCTTCTCTTTAGGGGGCACCAGGAACCGATCCTGGGACCTTCTGGAGTGGAGAGAGGTGCTGAATCTCTTGCGCCACCTCAGCTCCCTGGTCTGCCACATCTCCTATTGTCTCTCTCCTGTGTCTCTTTTTGTTGCATCATCTTGCTGGGCCAGCACTCCTACATGGGCCAGCACTCCTACACAGGCCAGCACTCTGCGCGGGCCAGCTCACCACGCGGGCCAGCTTGCTTTTCACCAGGAGGCCCCAGGAATTGAACCCTGGACCTCCTATATGGTAGGTGGGAGCCCAATCACTTGAGCCACATCCGCTTCCCTGGGACCATTTTTTAAGTCTTTGGTATGTCCCAAGTCTGATCCTCCTCATTGGTGGTTTCTAAGGCTTTAGTTTTCTCCTTTGCCCTGGCCATCACTTCCTGTTTCTATGTATGTTTTATAATCTTTTTAAAAAAATTATTTTTATTTTTTAATTTTTAAATCAAGTTTATTGATACATATTAATAAAGTATACAGTCCATCCAAATTGTGCAGTCAGTGGTATTTGGTATCAACCTGTTCCCATTTCTTGACTCTCCATCCTCCACACCCCTCCATTGCCAGGATAACTTGTTCATCCTTTTTTTTTTTTTTCCCGTTTTCATTTTCTTTTCTTTTTTTTTAGGTACTAGGCTGGGGATTGAACCCGGAACCTCATTTGTGGGAAGCCGGCACTCAGCCACTGAGCCACATCAGCTCCCCTGAGTTGGCTCCCTCATTTGTTTTGCTTGTTTTCTCTGTGTTTTTTTTTTTAATTTTGCTTCTAGGAGGCACCAGGAACTGAACCCGGGACCTCCCATGTGGGAAGCGGGTGCTCAACTGCTTGAGCCATATCCGCTCCCCTGTAATCTTTTTTTGAAACCTGGAAATTTTGATATTTTAATGTGTTGTGGGAATTTAGACACTGAGGCGTCTGTTCCTTAAGGTTGAATCCTGATAATGTTATCTGCACTTGACTTTTGCTTTGACACAAAGGTATGTTAATCTAGAATGGCCAGTAGAAATCCAGAAATATTTTAGTTAGCGGTTTATTAATAGTTTAGGTGGTTTTTTCTCTGTTAAACTGATTTAACTTTTGAAAAGTGAGTCATTCAGGGTTTCAAATATTTCCTTTTTGACTAGCCTCACAAAAGGTTTATTAATGTTTCTGTCTTGTATATTGCTGCTGCAGTTCATTTGTGTCAGTCTTGCCACTGTTGAAACAAATGTAGTCATGTCAGTTTGGTTTTCCATCATCTGACACAAGTGGACTTCTTAATTCTACTGCTGTTAGATGTCCCCTGTTAAACAAGCTGGCACTATTTTTTCATGACTTACTGAGAAATGCGGTGATGTGATTCCCCTCTCCCCAGCTACCAGCACTTAAACTTGTAATTTTCAATGAATTGTGCTAAAGCAAACTTCTAATTCTGGCTATTTTTCATTTCTGTTTTAGATCTAAAATTGGAAGTTCTGTTTTTATAAAATACTCTTCTAGAAAAATCCATGGTGGTTCTATTCCATCCATCTCCACCCCAAATATCATAATTGGGCCTGGGGGCAGGGAGAGCAAGAGCTGGCTGTTTCACATGGTTACAGCAGAATGTGGGCTTACCAGCTAGTGGAGAATTCTGCTCTTTGCTTTCTTGGCAAGTATGTAAGGCTTTAGAGGCCTCGATTACGACTTTCCTTCTTGGCCTTTTCTTGCCATTGTGTTATATAGAGTCCCTTGTCTGCAGTCATTCTAAAGAGATGGAAGACTGTGATATTCCACATCTCTTAGCCTCTTTGACAAGGTACATGTTCCAGTCCTCAGAGTTAAAAGTCATTGTCATCAAATGAGTTTTTTTATAGTGCCAGGGAATGAGCCCAGGGACCTTGTATGTGGGAAGCTGACATTTAACCACTGAGCCACATTGGCTCTCCTGAGTTGGTTTTTTCATTTGTTTTCTTGTTGTTTGTTTTTAGGAGGTATCAGGGACTGAACCTAGGACCTCCCATGTGGGAAGCAGGCGTTCAACCTCATGAGTCGCATCTGCTCCCCAAATGAGTTTTGATAAATATCATAGTGTCATATCATTAACTGTAAAACTGGCTGTGATTAAGCATTCAAACTTTTCTTTAGGCCTTCATTCTTTAAGTAGTTCAATGTCTGTTTAAAACAAACCAATAAGCAAGTATTCTGAAAAAGCTGCTGCCTTTTGCTCTTGTATCTCCAAACACCTTAATTATACCTTTGTTGATTGAGATGGGGAAGACACAGTTCAACCAGAGACTTTTCACTCAAACACTTGATTCATGAACCCTTGCATCTTCTAGAGTGCTTTGTGGCCATGGCTTGAATCATTTCTTTGAACTTTACTCCCTTGCTGAAAGTGAGAAGCAGGAGTGATTTCTGTTAATAATGTGAATTTTTTCCAAGTGACTAAAATGCAGGTCAAAAAGAGTTCATGACAGGATAAATATCTCCCTGTTTCAGAGTCAAATTTTGGATGTTTGAGGTGAAAATTAGATTGTGGAATGAGGAGAGATAGAGCTGTAGACTGCTGGCTGAGAAGCTATGCTGTCATCAGATTGTCTGAGAAACTGACGAAGTAAGGAATAGTTGGCACAGTGACTATTTCCCTACTTTCCCTTCTCTCTGAAGGTAGAGGGGGTGCTGGGAGGGGTCCAGGAGAAATCAGGCCTTAGGAACCAGCTTTGAGGATGTGAAATCAAGTTCTGCATTCTTAAGGTGATTAGTATTTGTTCCTCAACTGTTGACTATTTGTTAACATTATCATTATAGTAATTATAATTGATCGTAATAGCGACAATTTACTGAGTACTAATTAGGTGCTAGGGACATTCATGAACTCATAAGTTAATACATTAAATGGGCATAGATTGGTACCTTGTGTAGAATATAAGTGCTCATAAGTATCAGTGATTATTACTCATTCAACTAATTTTTATTGAATACCTGCTATGTGCCACATAGCATAAGTACATGGTATAAAATGGTGAATAAGACCAGATATAATTCCTGCTCCTGTGGTGCTTCCCTTCCAGTAGGGGGAGCAGAAAATAAATAAGTCAGAAAGTAGGAATTTCAGAGAGTAGTGTGTGCTGTCAAGGAATAAAATGGTGCTATGCTGGATCAGATTGGGATGGTGCTTTAGATTGGTTATACAGGGAAAGTGAACTCAGCATATGAGCTGAGACCCATCTGATAGGAAGGAGCCATTTATTCTTCACAGTGACTCTTTGATAGGCATTATTATTTACCCAGTTTTCAGATGAGAAAACTGAGGTGCAGGATGGGTATGCGCTGGGGAGCTGATAAAGCTGGGCTGTGCAAACCTCATCATTCTGCATCTGCAGTATATTCTGTCCTTTCTGGAAGATGGAATGTGCATGATTGTACTGGCATAGTTATAGGAGCTGTAGTATTTCTGCAACTGGTTTCTGAATGAAAGGAATGTGGTTGTGTGGTTGTATTACAGGCAGTTCAGAAAAGTTGCATGTAATTTCATGGGCCCTCCTATAATTGATTGTAAAATTTGAGTGTGGGCATGTGTGTGTACAGTTTATTCTGAGGTCTATAACTGTCATCAGCAGTTCAAAGTAGGTGATGATCAAAGAGCTTATGGTGCTATTGCTCTATTTGAGAATTTTCTCAGACTGGCTTATCTTAAAAGAAGGCCTAGTTGCTAGAGCATAGTTTTAATAGACAGCATTGTGATGGCCATTAGGTGGTGGCAATTTTGGCAGGTATGGGCCGGAAGTGGGCAGGAATCGTCAGAAGTCTTATTTTGCAAAGCCTGCAATATCGTGATGCCTCCCATCAGGTATAGAGTTCTATTTTTGTTTTAATTATCCACATAGTTTTACACATGTTAATGTACCCTGCACCCTCTTGGCATATGAGTGTACATTTGTGAAATAAGTAACTTAAAAAAAATAAAAGCAAAACCCAAACCTTGGGCCTCAAGTTTCAACCTGCTGGGAATGTGTTTTCAATAAACACACACAAACATGATCAATTCCTGTCACTGTCTTCAAAACCTGAACACTTTCTAAATAGGTGCTTCAGTACTTAAAAATCAAAGAGAAATTGTTTCAGTGATAGTAATTGAAACCAAGAGGGTAGCCAGGTTCTGGTCAGATTTGGTTTTTCAGTTTCATAGGATGTGGTTTAAATCAAATACCTGTTTGAGCTGGAAGATTGATCCTGTTATTATTGCACAGAGAAAGACTTCGGCATGCTTGCTTTTATAGCCTTTCATGTGGTATCTGAAAGCTGGGAGAAGGTACCTCCTTGGGAACATGAAAATGGCAGAAAATATGTACACAGTAGAATAAAGTAGCTGTCAGTGTTCTGTGGCACATCTGCTTGAAGGAGGCCTAAGGTTCTAAAAATTACAAATGGGAAGATTCCCTTAGTTTATCTTTTAAATAGCATCATAATGATCCACCCAGTTATAATGGAATTTTGTGCTTTTGGTAAGGATTACTTCTTTTTTTTTAAAGATTTTATTTTATTTATTCATTTCTTCCCATCCCCTCATTGTTTGCACTTGCTGTGTCTGTTCGTCTTCCCTGTTTCTTTAGGATGCACTGGGAACCAAGCCCAGGACCTCCGATGTGGAAGGGAGGTGCCTAATCACTTGAGCCACCTCTGTTCCCT